>JARVGP010000693.1:0-28849 GCA_029876185.1 Mansonella ozzardi | reverse complement strand
AGAATAAAAAGTAGCAGGAGGTCTTGATAACATCCCTCTGGGAGATACGAGAACAATAAGTAGCAGGAGGTCTTGATAACATCCTTCTGGGAGATACGAGAACAATAAGTAGCAGGAGGTCTTGATAACATCCCTCTGGGAGATACCAGAATAAAAAGTAGCAGGAGGTCTTGATAACATCCCTCTGGGAGATACGAGAACAATAAGTAGCAGGAGGCTTGATAACATCCCTCTGGGAGATACCAGAATAAAAAGTAGCAGGAAATAAGTAAGAATACATCATCAATCGGCAGCTAACCCTCCATTTTGCTCCCGCCCTCCCTACCTATTGCTATCCTAAAAGAGCTTCTAGAATATTCTAACACATTCTCAGTGTCTGCCTCACTCTTGCTGTAGGCACTCTCTCAGTTCGGCTGCAATCACTCGTCATTCTCAACATACTATTAGCAACACTCGTCCACTCTATTACTATAAGACACTCGCAGTCTACCCGCAGAACATTCCATAGTCTTCTAGAACATTCGATATGTTCCACATATAAAAGGACTGAACTATAGCGATTGAGTTATTGGTAAATCGGTTGTGTGAGGGTCCGGTTGGTTTCTTGGCGCGAAGTGAACGGTTGTCTACAGGACGTGGAGGTGTAGTATCATTTCAAGTCGTACGTGAAAGTGTAGTATCACTTCAGGTTGTCGTACGTGGAACTATAGTACCACTTCAGTTGTTGTACGTGGAACTGTAGTACCACTTCAGGTTGTTGTACGTGGAAGTATAACATCACTTTAGGTTGTCGTACGTGGAAGTATAGTATCACTTCATTTATTCATTTGCTGTATTCTAGGCGTATTCGTTATTAATTATTGCGACAGTTCTCTTCACGAAACAAACATGTCAAAGAACGCTATTGGTATTGATCTTGGAACCACATATTCCTGTGTGGGTGTTTTCATGCATGGCAAGGTCGAAATCATTGCAAATGATCAAGGTTGCAATTGTTATTGATTTATTTTCTTTATAATTCCCGGTATAGTTATTGCTATCTTCAGATTTTATTTACCAATAGCTCCAATTTGGGATTTTTTGCAGTTTGTCATGCAGTATCATAACTGCTTCACCGGAACCGCTGAGTTATGTAGTTTATGGGAAGATAGCATTTATATAGTTCTTGACAAATTGTGGAAATGATTTCACGTTTGTGAAAAATTTGCCATTTCAGGTAACCGAACAACACCGTCGTATGTGGCGTTTACTGATACCGAACGTCTTATTGGCGATGCAGCCAAAAATCAAGTTGCAATGAACCCGCACAATACGGTTTTTGGTAAGTCACTATCTTTTTTGAAATATTTGTTATTGAATGGTACAATAGTATGTAGAAATTGTTTTTCTCTTTTTTCTTCTATAGCACATTGTAATGTCTAGATCTGGTACTATAGAACTTGTGTTTCTATACATCCAGGGACCATCTGCACTACATTTTATATGTTCGTTGCGATTTCAGATGCTAAAAGACTGATTGGTCGTAAGTTTGACGATGCGTCAGTCCAATCAGACATGAAACACTGGCCATTCAAAGTAGTGAATGCTGGTGGTGGCAAACCAAAAGTGCAGGTTGAATACAAGGGGGAAACAAAGACCTTCACTCCAGAAGAAATTTCCTCCATGGTTTTGGTGAAAATGAAGGAAACTGCCGAAGCTTTTATGGGTCATGCGGTTAAAGATGCTGTAATCACAGTCCCCGCATATTTCAACGACTCACAACGGCAAGCAACTAAAGATTCTGGTGCAATTGCTGGTCTAAACGTCTTACGTATTATCAACGAACCAACAGCAGCTGCCATTGCTTATGGTTTGGACAAGAAGGTATTTCATATGCGAATATTGAAAATATATTGGGAATTTGATTTGTGGATTACCAAAAATATCCCATTTTTCATTGCAGGGTCATGGTGAACGCAATGTCCTCATCTTTGATCTTGGTGGTGGTACCTTCGATGTGTCCATCTTAACCATCGAGGATGGTATCTTCGAAGTCAAATCTACTGCTGGTGACACGCATCTTGGAGGTGCGTTAGTTCCGAAAAATCGCATTTCTATTTAGTTATTCAAATCGAGTAGTTTTAGATATTCCTCATTGTATCATGGGTTTATGCATATTAGTTAATGTGGGGTTCATTTACAGGCGAAGATTTCGATAACCGTATGGTAAACCATTTCGTTGCGGAATTCAAGCGTAAACATAAGAAAGATCTGGCGTCGAATCCTCGTGCGCTTCGTCGTTTGCGTACTGCATGCGAAAGAGCGAAGCGAACACTTTCTAGTTCATCCCAAGCTAGGTGCGTATTTTTAGTAAATAAGTCATCTTTTTAACGGAACTTTTCAAAGTATCTAAGTGTCTAGAGAGTGGAAGTGTAGAAAGGGTTACCTAAAAGTTTTCCCTATGCTATTATAATGACTATTATTCTTTTTCCAGTATCGAGATTGATTCGTTATTCGAAGGAATTGACTTCTACACCAATATCACACGTGCTCGCTTTGAGGAACTCTGTGCCGATCTTTTCCGCTCAACTATGGATCCTGTTGAGAAAGCTCTACGTGATGCTAAGATGGACAAAGCTCAAGTTCATGATATTGTACTAGTAGGTGGGTCAACCCGAATCCCGAAAGTGCAGAAGCTGCTATCAGACTTCTTTTCTGGCAAAGAACTGAACAAAAGCATCAATCCGGATGAGGTGAGTTGTCATCTGGACCAAGATTATTTTTATTAAAGTAAGGTTTCGAGAGTTTTTGTGAGACTAGCGTGTTTTTAACAATTCAAGAAAAATTTATAGGCGGTTGCATATGGTGCAGCAGTGCAGGCAGCCATTCTTTCCGGTGATAAGTCGGAAGCCGTACAAGACCTGTTATTGCTTGACGTTGCACCACTTTCACTTGGTATTGAGACAGCTGGAGGTGTTATGACTGCTCTTATCAAGCGAAACACTACCATCCCCACGAAGACTTCACAGACTTTTACAACTTATTCCGACAACCAACCTGGTGTCCTCATTCAAGTTTGTTTTTAAGAACATTGTTTTGTTTTTTAAGATTTTCTTAAAATTTATTGTCAAGTTTCATGGAACTGTCACATATAGAAGTGAAATTCAGGTTTACGAAGGTGAACGTGCTATGACCAAAGACAATAATTTGCTTGGTAAATTCGAATTATCAGGGATTCCACCAGCTCCTCGCGGTGTACCGCAAATTGAAGTTACTTTTGATATCGACGCGAACGGTATTCTGAATGTTTCCGCGCAAGATAAATCCACAGGCAAACAAAACAAGATTACAATTACCAATGATAAAGGACGTTTGTCAAAGGATGAGATCGAAAGAATGGTACAGGAAGCCGAGAAATACAAGGCAGATGATGAGGCACAGAAAGATCGTATTGCAGCCAAAAATGCTCTCGAATCATACGCATTCAATATGAAGCAAACAATCGAAGATGAGAAGGTAATGTCATGGTGACAATCAATGTAAAGAGGGTGTTTTGTAATGCCAGAAGCAGTAGTTTTACTAATTAGATTTTCGTTTTCAGATGAAAGACAAGATTTCGGAAGATGATAAGAAGAAGATTCAAGAGAAATGCGACGAGACGGTTAGGTGGCTAGATCGCAACCAAACAGCTGAAAAAGATGAATATGAGCATCGTCAGAAAGAATTGGAATCAGTTTGCAATCCGATCATTACAAAGCTTTACCAGAGCGCTGGTGGTATGCCCGGAGGTAATACTTTGCGTGACTTGGCAGAATTTGAGCAGCATGAAATGTGCAGTGTTTCGTCCGCTGTTCAAATTGCAGCAGTATTTGCCGCATGAATGTACAATGTAGTACGAACTGATCTATAGAGATTACTAATGAAATGAGTATTTTAGGGATGCCAGGTGGTATGCCGGGTGGAGCTCCAGGTGGTGGTTCAACGGGTGGTGGACCAACAATTGAAGAAGTTGATTAAATGATTCGTCGTAAATAACGATCTCATCTGCGTTATATGATTTTTTACCTCTCGTATACATTTTTATGTAATAAAATTCAAATTATTTATTTGCAACCTCTTTTTAATTGAGACGTAGTCGGACCTTTTTGTTGAGTTAATTTTATCGCTGCGCTTGTTGTTGTTCAATTTATTGGTCAAGGACTAGAGTAATATGTAAGTAAAGTGTTATCTGTAATACATATTGTGGACAATGATGGGCTATGGCTGACAGCAGTAACCAGTCTAAATGATGCTAAAGTTACCGATGTTGTGAGGAATGAGGTCATGTTGGGGGACTGTGTACTCAGATAGGTTTCGATCAAACGAATTAAGACTGTGTACTCAGGTGGGTTTTGATCAAACGAATTAAGTACTCAGATAGGCTTCGATCAAACGAATTAAATAGGCAGAAGTGTAAGGGGATAAGTTGTATTGGCATTATAGAGAAACGTCTTCATGTGATTAGAGAAGTCTCTGGTCTATTTTAATGCGCGGTGAAAAAAGCTGGTGTCAATATTTAGGATCATAGTAATCATCAAAGGGGGCGTATCGTAGTATAGCAAGTGAGCCAAGTGAAGAAATGTTTTTTCGACGGTACAATGACTTCGATCTTCAGTCTGTCAGACCACCTTTCTAGTGACAGATTTCTTGTTTTTTTAATGCTTTATAATGAAATAACAGTAACAAAAAGAACACGACAGAAGAGTGTTTGCACATGAAAAGTTGAAAGTGAACGGTTGGAGTTTTACTAATTGTAGCATTCATTATCTCTTAAGCCATCAAAACAAAAAGCATTGTTAAAAGAACTGATGAATTCTCCAAGAAATATATCACTGTCATCTTACATATCATCATCATCATCACTTCTTCGCTGTGGTGGTTTCTCAAGCTTAATCAAATCATCAATACGAAGAATCGTTATGGCAGCTTCAGTCGCAAACTTCAGGCTTTTAACTTTACTCATCAACGGTTCAAGAACGCCAGCTTCTTTATTATCACGAATTTCACCGTTTTCTAGATCCAAACCAGCCCTACAATGATAGTAAAATGAATCAAGAATGAAATAAACTTCCCTGACCTTCACATTTCCCTCTCCCTATTTCACTTCTCATTATATCCTTCAGAAACTACATATCAGATCCTTACTAACTTTGGTTGGTTTAAGCTAAATTTATCGAATGATGAAAACCGATTAGTTCTTTTAAAAAAAAAAAAAAAACCATTTCAGATGAGCAAGTTCCTTCACTTGTTGTGCTTTGTTGTGAAATGCTCGCAACTTGGCGACCAATTCCGTTGAATCTTTAGCAGCATTCGAAGCGAGCACTTTCGGAATAACAAGTAACGAATTAGCGAACTCAGCTACAGCAAGCTGCTCACGACTTGACTATAAAAAAATAATTTTTTCACACGAAAATAATTTTTCAAACATTTTAGTCATATAAAATATTTAAAAATTAATTCTCTAGATTTGATATTGCATGTTTACAGTACATATCCAGAAATGAAGGCATCAATCCCGAAGTCAAATTATGACACGCTGCTAAAATTACTTTAACTAAAAGAAGCTGGAACTCACTAAAGTGGTAGCAAATGCTTCGAGATAAACATTGAGTGAAGCTTCCACAGCGCCACCACCAACAACTAATTTTTTGCTTTCAAGTACTCGCTGGACAACACAAAGAGCATCGTGAAGCGATCGTTCCATTTCGTCAAGCATCACATCATTTGGCCCGCTAAATGTCAAATGCACTATGAAATAAGAAATGGAAGCATTGAAATGATCGCACTTATGGAAAATGCCAGTCCATCTCCATCTTTTCTTACTAATCAAACTACAAAAATATTTTCTAATACAAATTAAAATGCTATGACAAAAATGTGACAGAGCTACTGAGCAAAAAATCAATCAGAATAAATTTAAATAGCTTCAATCATATCAAGGTAAAGATTTGTACAGACCAACATGAAATTAGATTTGAACAGCAATTAAGATGCTACAATGAATATGTTTCACCGAAGTATAATCGATGAAGAAGTTCTCGCTTTCGGTCCTTTGATAAGAATAAGTTCATCATCCGAAATTCTTTCCTGAACTACTTCATCAGCTGTACCGAGCTGGGAGGCTTCGAATGCTTCTACACCTTCCAAGGTTGCCAAAGACGACATTAAAGTAGCTGAAACATGATTTTTTCCTGAATTAGAAGAAAATGCTTCTTGAAAAATTTCAATTCCATAATAATGAGTTCGCAATCATGGAATTAGTGGCCCTTTTTGTTTTAAACATTTTGCAATTGGGAAGAATGTCTGAAATAGATGAAATCTAAATTAAAAGTATTTTCTGTTAATATGCATCGATTTTTTATTAATTTACTATCTTCATCAAAATAAAAATTTTCGATATTTTTTAAAACTTCTTTTTAAACTTGAAGCGAAGCATACTTCAACAGTGACTGCTATATAAATCAGAAGGAAATTCAAAGTACCTCCCGTTGCTTTGGAGATTCGTTTCAAGTCAATTTTTTTGCATCGTCGAATTGCCATTGCACCCGCCTCTACAAACTGCTTTAAACAAAGGTCGTCAATTCCACCTGTCGTTAGTACCACATTGGCTCCAGCTTTTAAAATTTTTTCAATTCTTCGTTTCGTTATTTCGTATTCTCTACAATGAAAATTTCTCTAAGACATCAGGAAAACAGTATCAATTCTATGGACTGGAAAGCAGGCATTGCACATATCTTCGTCTAAAATCTATGATTTGCACAAACTTTATATAAAATGTAAAAGTGACTCTCGAGAATGTAAGCAAAGATAAAATCTACAGAAAAATAATATAAGAACAAAATAACGACTTACTCACGACGAAATGCTTCAAGCTTTGCTGGGTCTTCAACTACCACCGATATCCCAAGATGCATTTTAACTTTCTGAAGTGAGAAGTCCAAACATGCAATCTTCGCATTACGAACAATCCGTGGCATAGCTGAAAGCGACAAAATTTGCTGAAGGCAAATTAATTCATGAAAATCACAATCACATAATCAAATAAACTAATCGGAGTGAAGAAATTCTGAGTATAAAGCATGTCACAAAGGAAGCATAAAACAATTGAGAACCAAGAAAATGAATTTAGAATTCATTCCTCTACTTCTCTTTTTTTTTTTTGATATTGAATTTTTTCGTATGTATACAGATCGACGATCAATGAAGAAAACGACTAAAATAGAGCTGTGAAATTTCAACATAAAAATTACCTTGACTAGCTACAGTGCAATTCAGTGCATATCCCTTAATCAGAAAGCTTTCACGCACTGATTTTCCATGCGCTTTCAACACGTTGACAGCCTTGATTGGATATGTAATTTTACCCTGGACGTCAGTTACCTTAACTAATTCTGCTGCTTCAACAACCATATCAGCAAAAAAATCGGCATCGCTGTAAAAAATAAAGCATTATAGAGAAGGGCTAAAGGATTGGGTCAAAATTATTAAAACTTGACTCTAAAAAAGTGTTTTAAAAAATGAACTGTAATATCATCCAGACGATAAGCAAGAAAAAACAGGGGAACAGAGAGGGAGAGGCAAATATAAAGTAATTCGGCGATCCCATTCTAAATCCTAAAATTTATTAAAAGCATGTGTAAGCGGTATTAAAAATCAGCTGGTATTAAAAAAAGAATCACGAGCTGTACAAAGAATGAAGATGTGCAACTAGTACTGAAAAAAGAATTAAAATCAGCAGTTCTCTCCATATCCCTACAAAAAAGAAAACATACGGTCCAATGACTTTTGATGACATTGCTGTCTTCGCAGCTTCAGTAATCGAATGTCGACCTAATTCTTGAGATCCAAATGACAAATTGTCCTGCAGAAAAAAATTAAACGCATATTACTATTAACTAATCCATCATCACTGTACATCAAGTATTCATAGATTAAACTTTTCTACTGATATCATATTACCGATTATCGCTAATGCTCGGCTGGAACATTTTTATTGCTAACTCAGAGAATAACAACACTAACGAAATGTAGCTGATGAAAATATAAAACAGAAGTCTAATTTTTCCCAATATAAGTAATGATCTTCATCCATGTATAGACACACTTATGAATAGAACCATAGAATAAGCGGATAAAATCTATTGATATTTTCATCAAGCTTAAAATATCAATAGAAACTCTACCTGCATGTAACGCACTGATTCTTTACAAGCTAACCGATAACCATTGATAACAGTTGTAGGATGAACTTGCTGCTTAACTAATTCATCAGCAGATTTAAGCAACTCAGCCGCCACAATAACTACCGATGTTGTCCCATCGCCAACCTTGAAAAAAATTTATTTAAAATTATCGGTCATTTTGCCTGAAAACATTTATAGTAAACGAAGAACGATGAAATCCTTACAAATCCAGATATTCCGTAACCAATTTAAAAAAAAAAAGTAAATAATATACGATCGAATACCTCTTCATCTTGTAATTGAGCCAATTCGACAAGAACCTTCGCAGCCGGATGTTCAACTTCGATCTGTTTAAGAATTGTTGCACCATCGTTTGTTACCAATGCATCCTGAAATCCGATCGTAAGTTTGATTGTAGACAATATTTTCAAAAATGTGCATCTTCTTAAAAGTCTAAATACTGTCGAAAAATTCTCTAAGAATGTACAACGCTATATTGATATCAACACTGATATCACGAAACGGATGTATACTATAATAAAGAAAAAATTTTTAATACACTTACAGTATTCGATTCAACGTTTTACGGGCACTTGTACCGTTTTCTTTTTTTTTTTTAATATATAACTTATTTATTTAAATAACGTATTTACAACACTTACCCCGACATCATCCACAAGCATCTTGTCGAGTCCAACTGGTCCAAGTGAAGACTTGACAATATTCGCTATTGCTGATGCTGCCATAACTAAAAGAGAGTAAAATCTGAATGAATAAAATTTCTGTAAAATATTTAGTGTAAAATTTACTTTCTTTAGAACAATTTCTACACGTATTTTTTTTTCTAATACGTAAGCTTGCACACTACAGTTGATATCAAAAATGCAAAAATACAAAGTGATGTAAAGAAAGAAACAAAGAATAAAGAAATTAATGAAACTGTGCTGCGAAAACAAAATGATACCATTCTGTGTTCTAATTGATTGACCTGACGTACGTTTGCCCATAACTGCAAGGAGTCTTTCACCAGCAGAAGCCATCTTTTCTAAACAAATAATCATTAATTACATTATTTAAATTATGAAAATTTACAACGAGGAAAACTTGGCCTCAATTTCACTTTGTATTCTGGCCAAATTTCTGGCCACTGTTCTTAGCAAAAAGCATCCTAGCATCTCACAAATCCAAACCATCTCTCTCTTCCTACTCATTCCGTCCATTCGTATACTCTGCAATACTATGATTCAATTCAACCAATAACTCGCTATGAAAAGTTTCTTTTCCATTAAGATGAAGCTATCGAGGTTCCTCAATATTCCTCCTAAATATTACTCCTCAATTTTCCTTAGTTTTCTCTCAGTTTTCCTCAATATTCCTCAGTTTTCCTCAATATTTCTCATTTTTCTTCAACATTCCTCAGTTTTCCTCAAGATTTCTCAATTTTTCTCAATATTCCTCAATTTTCCTCGATATTTCTCAGTATTCTTCATTTTCCCTCAATATTCCTCAATATTCCTCAACATTCCTCAATACTGCTGTCATGCTTAATTATTAATCATAATTTATAAACTATTTTTAGGGTTTGTATCGGACAAGCGTTGTTATCACTATCAGCGATTATTAGTTAATTCTTCTAATCTTTTATATCTTCAAGAATCTTACGATGTGACACGATGGCATCATTGTTGTTTCGTACGATACCGAAAAAGGATGTTCATTTATATGACTGGGATTCATTGGTATCTAGTGATAATGAATTTCATAGATTTCGGAACTGTACGAATGGAATTGGATGGATTCTGAATGTAATGTTTTTTTCGTATTAAAATTTTTTTTAATAACTTATGGCTAGATCAGTTTTCGTCATTACTTGAAAATAATTATGTAGTGAAACAACATTAAGTGTTTCTCCAATGAAATTTGTAAAATGGTTCGTTTATTTTAGAAATGGAAGCTTAAATTCTAAATTATACATATTTACTTAATCTTAATAAAAAAAAAAAAGAGCTAACAGAAAAGATAATGTTTATTATGTAGTGTTTACTCGTATCTACGTAGAATTTAACACTGATTTTAGCTTTTCGGCGATTGTGTCGATACGAACTTGAAATTAATTGGTTTTATCATTGGGTTCATATCATTGTTTCTGTGGCTTCTACCAGTAATTCCACAGCTTTTACATAATTATCGTACTAAGCGATGCGATGGTCTTTCCATTTACTTTATACTTTTTTGGTAAGTTCTGATAAACCAGGATATGTCATTTGTCGAGGGAGAAAATTTAGCATTTTGATTGATTTTGATTTTGACCTTTTTGACTGCAAGAGGTCATTAAAACTTTCTTAGCGATGAGAGTGAGTGGTTGTTTGCTACGAAGCATTTACACTGATTTGCATTGTTCTTTGGATACAGTGCTTTTACTATTATCATTTGTTTATTGCAGAAACTATTACTGAATAGAAATGAGTAAAGAACTCAAGCTAACATCTTCTGGACAACTATTTGTTTTATATAATTTCAATTTTTAATTCTAAGGATTGTTGGTGATACATGCAATACGATTGGAGCAGTGCTTACAGATCAACAACCTTTTCAAAAAATTATTGGTGTTTACTACATTGCACAAGTATGCTACTCCAAAAATTATAAGATGTTCATTAGAATTCATCTCTTTGTCCCCAAACCAAATCTAATTTCATGCAGATTTTCAGGATATGGTCTTTCTTGGTCAGTATTTTTATTACAGTCGTATCTATCCACATCGACTGCGAGGTATCTTTTCAAACCAAATTTTCAACCTTTGATTTCTTATTTGTTTTTTAATGTCTTTTCTCAACAGTAGAAAAAAAAAATTTAATAGGACAAACAGTCATTTTCAATGCAATTAATTGAAGGTTTTGAGCCTTATTTCACTTTTTGTTTTATTTTTATTGATGTTAGTTTATTTCATATGAACTTTCTCAGCTTTTGCACGAAGCAATCCAATAACAAGTCCAATAGCAATAGTACCTGGAATTTTTATTGGATTATTCATGGGTGGAACATTACTTTCAAGTGGACTTGGATCGGATCAAGTTGATTATCAAACTAATGAAATGCAGTTCAGAAGAAGAAAGTTATTTTCAACTGAGTCATTAACTGGACCACCATTTTTTTTCAATTATTACGATTTGGTTGGCATAACTTCTTGTTTTATATCTTTCATGTTTTAAAAAATCTGAAATTAGAAATTAAAAGTTTATTCGTTTGCCTACTAATTAAAAATCGAAAGTTTATGCGTTTGCCTATTAACGAAAAAGAGTGCTTATTCAGTTGCATATAAAGAAATTGCTTTGTTTTCTAGCTTGGTTATGTAATTGGTTCTGTAGCCGCGACATGCTACTTTGCCGGTCGAATTCCGCAGCTATTAAAAAACTATTACCGTCAGTCTTGTGAAGGTATTACAGCATGATAACATCATTAATTTATTTTCATCATTTGCAAGCTTAATTTTTTTTGCGAGTCAAAGATTTTCGCAAAAAAGAAGAACCCTTGTATTCAAGGAAGATTCATTGAATATAATTTTTCAATCCATATTGATCTTGTTTTATGATGCTAATCGTTATTTCACATTTCAGTTTGTTCTATTGTATATTTGAGAACAGACGAAAAGTTATATATCCACAACGCTACTTAACAAAAAATTCATCGTCTAAAAATTGTCGTTATTTTTTTTTTAGGTTTATCGCTGATTATGTTCTACATGATTATAGCTGCAAATGCTACATATGGATTGTCCGTAAGTTTTCAGTGTTGTACAGCTAATGTAGAATAATACCCGAGAATTTAAGCGGGAAAGTTCATTTTGATATGGATGTCAAGGTCATCATTTCATAAATCTAACTTTTTCTGTTTGATTGCCACAAGAAAAAGTATAATTTTCCTTAAAAGCAGGAAGGACTGGATAGTGAAAGAGAGTAGCGTTTTATCTGTTGTCTTAAAAGATATTTATTCATGGATTTCCACGAATTTTAGATTTTATTGGAAGCAACTAATTGGCGTTATATTTTGCGTCATTTACCGTGGTTGGCAGGTAGTTTAGGTTGTTGTATAATGGACATTATTGTGGTTATGCAGTACTTCTATTATGATCGATTAAGTCGACAAAAAAATGTAATGGAACGTGAAGCATTATTAGAAGATACAGATTGATGTTATATTTATCATTCTTAGATACATTATTCTTGTAGTTCATTTAAATAAATACTCTTTCAGAGAACACTGACTTTTTTTTTGAAAGTTTTGAGGAGAAGCATAAAATAATGATAATGAAACATTAAAAAAATTTACTTTTTTTACTTTTTTATCGAAATGTTTTCCTTTCCATAAAATTTACTTAAGTTAAGAAAAACTCCTTTGTTTTAATTATTCGCTTGTCAACATATATAAGAAATATTGAGCTAAGTAAAATGTCAACCGTAGCAATAATCTTCAGTGTCATCCCATCTTCTGTATTCTTTTTCTGAATTTTTCTTTTATTGTAACTTATGTTGATCATTTTCATTATCATTCATTAGATTTTCTAATAAGCTTTTTTTTTTTTTTCCTGCATTTCTGTATATAGATCAAATTAAGTTTGTTGAATCTTAAATTTTGTTTTGAATAATTTTTAGATATTGTTGTTTTTGGATAGTTTTTCAACTTTTAATAAATTCGTATACTTTGTCACAATCCTATTGTTCCTATTTTATACATGCCTTGCGGCCTGTATCACATTTATGTAGTTTTATCCTTTGATTCTATTACTCAAGAACCGAGGTAATGAAGGGTCAAGAGATGGTAAAAAATGATTTCAATTATAGATTTCATCTATTGCCGCATTTCGAACACTTAATTTTATGGGAAAAGTTAAAATTCGTCACTAATCATACTTCTCTTTGAAGTCAAAGATTTATTAAAGAAAATGTGTATCCTATATTAGAAGAAATTTAAATCGATGGTATCTTTGGCAATACGTATTCATATTAAAGCAGTGTATCCAAAGGGGACAATATAATCAAATCATCGACTATCACCACTGTCGATTTCTGTTATCAGTCCAGAATGTTTTCAAATCTCATCAGATGCATCTTTCCATACCCTAATGAACTATTTAGTAAATTTTACGTTGCCAAATGATTTTGAAATGTTTTCAAATCAATAGAGAAATCTATGGAAATGTAACAAATTAGATTCGGGGATAAAGTTTTTTAAGTTGGATTGAGTCAAGATTTGGTTACGATAGTTGCGATTATCGTTGAAATTGGTGGAAATTAGTGAGAAGGTTTTGTGAGGATTCAGAAAGAAATGGAAAGACTCATCTATTCTCCGTTACAGTTTTATCATTTATGGCAAATATTCCCGAATAATGCTGTCGTAAAGATTAAACTACTGCTGAATTGGCAATTGAAAATGGAGTAACTAGCATAGCTATCATTCAACAAAGAAACTTGCAGTAAAATACAATATGAGATACAGGAAACATCTCGGGTTGGCATTCCTTCAGATTCCAATACCAGAAGCTCCTTCAGATCCCTATACTACAAGTTCCTTCATCTTCACATCTTCATTTGAAACTGCCAAAAACTGGTTCAAACAAGAGGATACTTAATAAATGGGAAAATGTTGTTGCATAGTGATGACAAGGGACAATGATATTTGATGGCAGGCGAGGTAGATATAAAACAATGCCATGTGATGTCGGTGCGTGGGCGACGGTTTAGGTCTCGGGACGAGAGAAGCGGGGGAGAATATATGTTTAAATTTTAAAATTAGTTTTAACCGGGAAGTTAAGAGAATATGCACTGAGATTAAAGCAAGTCAATGGATCCAAATGTTTTTATTTTAATTGTTTTCTTTCCCAATAATTGATAATAGAACTAAAAATGAAATAGGCTAGGGAAGTAAGGAAAAAGTTGAAGCGATTTTTTTTTTTTTAGATATTTTAGGATTAAAATATAACTATTTTATTGAAATTTCATCCAGCTACTATCTATTGCTTAATTTCTGTTCTTCGAAATATGGGTGATGTTCCGCAGTGTGTATTATATGAACATGCCGTCGGATATGTTTTATTTCGTATCACAGAATTCGAAGATATCGGAACGAGTATTCCTCAGGTTTTCTTTTTCTGCTTCTAAATTGTAGACAATTCCATCTTTTGCAATCTCTATTTTTTAAGGCATTTTCTTTTGCAATCTATTTTAAGGCATTTTCAAATTATACAATTCCAATCCTTTTTTTCTTCATTCGTTCATTCAGTGTTTATTGATGGTAACAATATTTTAGGTAGAGGAGTCTATCGCTGATGTACAACGCTTTCGTTCAGTTGTTAAAGTAGAAGCTTTCGAACCTTTTAAAAATACTGAATGTGCATTGGAAAATTGTTATAGCCTGTCAGAAGGTTACTTATCTTTCTCTAGTCACTTTCATCAATATAGCAGTTTTATGCTACGATCTTTAGACTAATTTTTTTGTGCTGATTTTCTTCCTTCAGATATTAACATTTGTGTCTGGTTTTAAATTTCTATTTACATACAAAATATTAAAATGCTTGCAAGTTTTGCAAAGCAAAATGGAAAGCTCATGTGACATCATTTTTAGGTCAACTTCATCCTGATTTGCTTAATTTTCTGGAAGCAAATTTACCAAGAAAGAAAAAGAAAGTGGTTACGCTTGCAGTTAGTGATTCGAGATTGGCTAGCGCCATAAGTGATGAAATTATCGGTGTAAAATGCCAGATTTCTGGAGTTGTGCCGGAACTTATGCGTGGCATACGCATGCATTTTGAACATCTTGTTAAGGAGTTACCTCATCATTCGCTTTCAAAAGCCCAACTTTCACTTGGTCATGGTTATTCACGAAAAAAGGCATGTATTAACATATGCAGTAACATATACGGTTTAATTCATTTTTGAATTTAAAGATACGAATATCTCCATCTGATTATATTGAATTGTGAATTTTTATATTTTGCGTTTTGAAGGTAAAATTCGATATTCATAGAGTGGATAATATGGTTATCCAATCAATTGCACTGTTGGATCAATTGGATAAGGATATTAATCTCTTCGGGATGAGAATTCGGGAATGGTTAGTCAAATAAAAGATATAGTTTTCTTGAAGGACTTCTTAATTTGATATTGCAGAGTAAATTGTTGGGATGAGGAATTTTGTTTCCGGAAATAGTGAGGAATTTAACAGATTGGCTTTTCAGGTATTCATATCATTTCCCTGAGCTTTTCAAATTGGTCCCTGATCAGTTGATTTATATAAAGTGTGCGTCCATTGTAATGGATCGAAAAAATCTTAACGAAGAAGTGGTCAAAAAATTGAATGGTTGGTATTTGCAATCTATTTCTTTTTCACACTAATCTTAGAGCTAGTTTAAATACTAGTCTATGTAAGTACCACATTATGAACATTTAATCGTTTGTGTTCATCCGGTTGTCTTTGGTTGTTCAATCATGTTTCAAAGAAATGGTTCACAGAAACTTAGCTTTGCTTAATCGATGGTTATTAACGAAGACTAATTACCAAAGCGTATGATGGCTGGAATTATTTTAAGTGCTTCTAAAGTAAAGGAAGTTTTCATTTATGAAAGGAAATTAATAAAGGTGGCTGAAAACTTTGACATCTTTTGTTGGGTCAACGTAGTAGGGATTATGGAAAGTGTTAAATTAGGACAAGCTGTGTTTCCAAGAAGCTCGAACGAGCTTACGTATGTATCTTGAAGCAAATCGTAGTATTGTTTTCAGATAAATTTCGTGAGCTTGCGCTGTAGTTTAATTTTGTCGCATGAATTGAAATATTTGAACTGCTTGGATTATAGCTTCTGAAAAAGCAAAATCTCCTAACAGTGAAATTTTCAAAGAAGCTTAAATTTCATAAGGAGTACTGTATGCCAACATATAATTCGGAAATGAACAATTCTCACTGTTTTCAGATATTTTGGAAGATGAAAATAAAGTAGTAGAAATAGTGGAAGCTGCTCGAACCTCGATGGGTATGGATATTTCTGACCTTGACTTATTTAATGTTCATCGTTTTGCAAAACGTGTAGGGAAACTAACAGCTTATCGTCAGGAACTTCACGCATATGTCAAAGAGCGCATGCATTCATGCGCGCCATCACTTTCGGCATTAATTGGAGAACAGGTAATGAAATTTGTGATTGATTTAAATTTAACTGGAATAAGGGATGCATGTTTTTTATGACAATATAAAAGTACGTACTAGTTTTCCGAAATCATAGAATAAAATTTATTTCTGTTTTCCAGCAACTTGCAATCATGCTTTGTCGAGATCATGTTACCTTAAATTTCGTAACTATTGAGTTACCGTTCGATATTTAATGGTTATTTTTTAGGTTGGTGCTCGTTTGATTTCGCACGCAGGAAGCTTAACAAATTTAGCAAAATATCCGGCATCAACTGTGCAGATACTTGGAGCTGAAAAAGCGCTTTTTCGTGCACTAAAAACTAGATGTTTGTTTCTTAGCTTTATTTAGCTATACATTTTTCAGTAAATTTTTTTCGTACTGCATCCTCAAAATCATTCTGCCTATAGATTGTCCTTTTATTATAATATTAGCTTTGTTGTTTTTTGTTTTAATTTCATTTCTTCAAAAAAAATTAAATTATTATATATATATATATATATTTTTTGCAGCAAATACACCGAAATATGGCCTCCTCTTTCATTCATCATTTATTGGTCGTGCATCTACCAAAAATAAAGGTCGCATATCCCGTTTTCTTGCAAATAAATGCACAGTGGCTTCTCGTATTGACTGTTTCTCAGATGTGCCAGTGGCTACTTATGGTGAACACCTCAAACAGCAGGTTTGACATGACAATTATATCGATGATAACTATTTCAGAGATTTTATTAAAGATCGATGTCTTCGGAGGTCTTTTACGAAATCTTTGAAATAAGATTTGAAACTGTAGCTTTTCTATTTAGCATAATAGTTTTGTGTGTGGTTCCCGTGAATTACGTTTCTTCGTTTAATTACCTTCAGTTGTTTGGTGTTTTAGGTAGAAGACCGTTTAAAATTTCTGGAAAACGGTGTAATCCCAAAAAAGAATTTGGACGTAATGAAGGAAGCGATTGAAGAAGCAGCTACTGTAAAAATAAAGGTTAGGCTATGCTTATTTATTGCTTGAAAGAATGTTATTTAGAAAATCATTGGGAATTTGACTTGTGGGGATTTATTTAAATTTTATTTACAGATTTTAAAAAAGAGGAAAAAAGAAGCGAAAAGGGCCAAAAGGGCAATTGAGCAAGCAAATGAAGATTTTGATACTACACAAGAATCGAAAGGGGATGCTAATGCTACAGAAGTTGATGAAGAAAGTGCTGGAAAGGTACATAGATTATTGTTTTATTACCAGTTCTAAGTTTCGGATTTTGAATGATTCTGCATGCATTATTGTAAGCTGTGAATTTTGAAAAACAACCCACTTCTGAAGATTCTATTTGTACCGAAGTTTCAAAAACGAAATCGCTTTTACTCTTTATTGAGGAATATTTAAATTAAAGTCGGCTTTTTAATGCAAGAAATGCAATTGGTATTGAACTCTCAGTAAGCCTGGGTGTCATTTTTCAGAAAATGAAGAGATCGGAGTTACACAAAGAAGATTTGATTGATGAACAAGAGATGCATAATGGTGAGGATGTCACAGATGGTAAGCAAAAGAAGAAAAAGAAAAGAAAAATTTCGGATATAATGAATGAATCGAGACAAACGGAAGAAAACGACGGTTAATTTTTTCTCCTTGTATATTTTTTAATATGTAGTCTATGTTTGTTAGTAATTATGTGGATATTTTTTGCTGAATACAAATTCCACAATAGATAGCGATATAAATTCGCTTTTTCTAGACTAATGATAGATAATTAGCCTCGACAAATTGCTGCTATTGAGGTTATAAGATTCAGTAGTGCCACTGAAAAAATTGAAGTAGTTTTGCTGGTACTACATTGTATGGATTTATGAATCTTGTGTGTATATATTGATTGATGAAATAAATTGCTTGTTCAGAAGTAATGAATGAAGAAGGCAGTTCAAAGAAGAAGAAGAAGAAGCTAATGAATAAAAATGGTTCAGAAATAGTGGAAAATGGTGATGATGTACTTGAACGTTCTCAGGGAGCACTTTCAATTTTAAATGAGGGAGGAGATCACAAAAGAAAGCGGAAGAAGAAATCATCGATAGAATAAATGGAATCAAATTGTGGATGTGATGGTTCCTTTTCGTGTTCTGCTTGTTAATTTTTTTCTTTAAAATGTTGAAGTTTTGAAGTTTTCCTGAGTTTTAGAATTTATTCTGCAAGAAAAACTAAAGAGTGAAGGTCGGAGTTTCTTCATGATATTTGATTTATTCGCTACAAGTTAAATTTCCAATTCATTTTGGTTGTTCGAAAGTAATATCTAAAAGAATACTCTCTCATGATATCCAAAAGATTTGAAAAACTTGTGTGAAATTTAAAAACGATATTCTTATTCAAAAGCAATGTGTTTTGGAAGCGTATCTATCATTTAATGATCAAAAAGTAAATTTGTTGAAGGTTTGTCTGTTGACATCATATCTACTTGCATGTTTGTCAAGAAAATAAGATAATGCGATCGCGGCCATTGTTTTTGTGCTAGTTCTGATTTATGCGAAAAGTTTCATTATTTAGCCAATCAGAATTGCGTAAAGCAGCTTAGTGGCTGATCTGAGAATAGATCCAAATATATTTACATCTCGTTTTTCAGTAATTACTTTTTTATTAATTCAATAACAGTGGCAAATGTTAAGGCTTGGCAGCCTAAATGAAACCAACAGTAAAAAGGAATTAGGCCGCTATACATTTATATACCTGAGATATAATTCTAGGACAGATAAATTTTTCCAGGCAAATGTTTCCCTAAGATAAAAGTGGGAAGCTGAATCAATTTGTTGCTTAAACTGAATCAAACATCATTTGTTTTGTTTCTAGGGCTCACAGAATCGTCTACATTAAATGATCTGTTTTCGTTTTTTTTTTTTTTTTTTTTAAAGATGCCGCATGCTTAACATACAACGTAATTTCATTTGTTGCATTGCTTTATTCAATCATCACTTAACTGCGTTTGTTTCAACGCTTAAAGGCTTTATCGCTTTAATATTTCTGTGAAAGTTAGGGCTAAAGGCTAAGAAGCAGACTATTTATCAAAAGTGATATTCGACATGTTGATTATTTTCTAATTTGATGTGAGTTTTCCCAGCATCAAAGATGATCGATCATCTTTCCATCTGAAACAAGTGACCTATTATTTGAAAATTTTCAAATGTTTGGAATATATTCATTACTTATCATATTGAGAAGTAGTAATAAATAATCATGATTTTGAGCTCTCCACTACAATGCCATTCTACTATGATGGACATGAGAGTTTTAAATGCCTTTCCTGGCTAAAATTATGGACTTGTTGAAGCTTATGGCCTTATGGAACTTCAATAATAGTCATTTTCTCTACATTCACTTCTTGGACCCATATACGAAGGATCGATACTGCAATGGCTTCTGATATTTAGCAAGAATACATGCGTGCACACACATAAACATACATATGTATGCACAATGGCATGTGCAACAAAACGGACATGAAAGTAGGTTTAATTAGACTATTATAATGTTTTCTTCTATTAAACTTGTACAACTATTCGAAATTCACTATGGCCCCATACAAATAAAATTATTTCAATTTTAGTCGTATTTCTTTTTCAAAGCACACATTTCGATTAGTCATTGTTCTTCAATTCACCCTTTATACATACTGCCACTTTGATTTCACATCCTATTTGTTTATTTTCTCTACTTTAGCCAATTATTTATTTAAAATTTATTTTTAATATAAATTTATTGAAATTTGTTATATATCATTTTTTGAATGGTTCCTATCAATTAATTGTAAGAACTTCGTAGGATGAATGAAAGATTAAGAAAAACGAATCCAATGAAGCACCTTTTCTGGCAGCACCAATCTTTTTCTAAAACGTCAGATTAGTGGCAAAAAATTTAATATTGGATTGTGAGAAATGAGAGTAATTCTTCCGAGCGTAATTAAACTTTTATTTCATCTCATAGCATGAATTTGGCTACTGGTAAAGCAAACTTAGTCATGGTAGAACTAGTAAGACTATCTAGTTATTTAGAAAGATACAATTATCATATGTAGTAATTATCTATCTAGACAGGTACAATTATCATATGTAGTAATCGGTACCTGGAATTAAAAAGATTTGCGATAAGGAAGTTCGTCATTAATTTGATAACCATAACTGATAGCATGCGAGAATTGTAAATGTCAAGATCTTGTCAACGAAATGCTATAGATTAAAATTAAGTGAAATAGGCTTTGCAATCATTTGTTGGAGAGCTAAATCCTAAAAAAATACTGAATAATTTGTGAAAGCTACAAAAAATTTAAAAAAAAAAATACGTCCTATATTTGCGACGAAAGGCATGAGTTTATAAGAGCAATAGTCTAACTCTCTGAGATCACGAAAGGATATAAATCGTTCAGGGAAAAGAGCAGTAATCTTAGTTAATTACACTTTTCTTTTTTTCCAAATTTTTAAAATAGTACTTTTTTATCGCAGCATTTTCACTGTAAACTTCTTTGAGTTAAATATCTACATGCCATTTAAGTGCTTTTATATTATTTTTAAGCATCAAAAAATTTATTTTTCCTTCTGTTATAGTTCGAAAGTTAACTGGAATTTCATAAAACGCTGCTTCTCAGCTGTACCTTAAAACATAACCAGTACCATCGAAGAGGAGCAGCATTTCTCAGTGATTAAACAAATAATTTTGATCCGATCTGGACAATATGGGTGCTCAATCGGTAAATATATATTTGGTTTCTTTTTGAGAATTTCACTCTCTCATCATTTGATTACAAATTAATCCAGCAAGAAGGCTCCACGCAGGTCTTTTGCTGGCAGGCCTCATTTTTTTGTTACACTATAACTCAGCAGCGCAAACTATTTAATAGTTCATACAGTAATAATAATATCAGCTTCCAAAGAAAATGCGCATCGTTAATTAAGATGTAATGCAGTATCGCTATGCGATTGAAAAGAGTTTTATATCAAGCCATTTCTTCCATTGATTTCTAGATTTTTATGAATTAAAAAATTTTTGATAAAGCGCAAAAATAAACGGAAAAATTTAAAGTTAAATAAGTAATTCTTATAGCATTTCATGCATTGCTATGGAAGAGCAGTGCCATAATACATTATAATTCTTATTATATTTAAGAGTATATTTAAAAATTTAAATGATTTTTGAGAGCGGCCGAATACCAGCAGAGCATACGTCGGATTATCGAGTTGCTGTATTTGGTGCGGGAGGTGTTGGCAAATCATCCATCGTACTACGCTTTATTAAAGGAACATTTAACGAAAACTACATTCCGACTATTGAAGATACTTTTCGACAGGCTAGTTATTTTTTAATATCCTATTGCTTTAATCAGTAGCTTGCAGTTAAGAAGTCAATTTTCAATTTATATGAATAAAATCCATGTAATTTGTGCAGTTCTCATTGAGAATAAGAGTTACAAAGAAATTATAAGTGTGCATATTAAAAAGATTTCTAATCGCCATTGGATTTTAAGTTATGTTCAGATAAGTTTCAAATAGAACCGTTTTTTTGAAGGATGTATGCTGACTGCTATTATGTTGTTTTAAATGCAATTGTTGATTATATTAACAATAATAATGGTTTCCTTACTTCCTTAGTTAACTTTCTTCAGAATTCTACATCTTTGCTTGACTTTGTTCCTTTTTTATCATTATGTATATTTGCTTTTATATGTTTTATTTATGGGATGAGTCAGATGGATAATCAGTAATGATCAATTTATTTTATCTTTTTAAACTCATTAATATTCGAACATTTAAGTAATGTTTTGAGCAAAATTTGTTCATGCAAAATAGTAAATTAGAAAAAAAAGAAGTCTTTATTTTTATTTATATTCCAATCAAGCAAAAGAATTAAAAATAAAAAGTTAAATCACTGAATGAAAATAAAGAAATCTGTGGAAAAATTGGTCAAGATAAACATAAAACAATTTCTATAAAGATAAAAATCAAAAATAAATCACTTTCTAATTCGCAATATACGAAATAATCAAGGATGAAAAGGGCAAAGGTCAGAGTCAGACTTCAATTCTAAAAAAAAGAAAATGTGATTTTCAACTTCAAAAAATAAAAAATGATAAGAAAAAGAAATTAGGAATTGTTTGTTAAATGCATTTTGCAAAAAATTGAAGAGAAGTTTATGATTTTATTTGCATGATATTGGCTTAAAGAAAGTAGAAAGAGAATATTTGCAAAAGAATTAAGGGCAATTTATTGGAAGATTTAATTTTGAATTTTGATTTGATTAGATTTAATTTTGAAGTCGTGCTTTCCTGCTCTAATAACTCAATTTATTGTGATTGAAGAAAAAATGCACATTTAGAAAGTTTCTTTCTCGGATTTAGCAATTTTCCTACAAACAAAGGATTCTTGAAATTGCTATTCTATTAAGTGGTTGTAATGTTATCAACGGGCAGACAAATAAGATTTTGAAAGAGTAAGAAACCATTCCATTTTGTTAATACCTAAATTATTTGGATTTGAAGTATATACGAATGGAAATATTATTTCAGGTGATAAGTTGTAATCATAAGAATGTATGTACATTACAAATCACTGATACAACAGGCAGCCATCAATTTCCTGCGATGCAGCGACTTTCAATCAGTAAAGGAAATGCTTTCGTATTGGTGTATTCTATTACAAAGTTATTTTTATTTTTAAAAATTTCGTCTTCTGTTATTTTGTGACTAGTCATAAAAGAATACAGTATTACTTGTACAAGTATTGCTTCAATTGCCTATCATTGGAATAGGGAAAATATTTATTATAATAGCTTTTTGATTTTTCATCTTAGTGTAAAATTAATTCTGGAAAAAAGACTTTAGATCATAAATCTACGTAAAAACTGTTACATATTTCGTCATTTTCAGCAAACAAAGTTTAGAAGAGCTTGGACCTATAATAATGATGCTAAAGGAAGTAAAAGGTGAAAGTGTTACTGAAGTGCCTATTATGCTTGTTGGCAATAAGAAAGATGAAGATCAGGTAAATCCATCCTGCTACTTCTGCTGCTAGGCTCGTTCTGGAAAAAAAAGTTTACTAAATTTCTTATTTGTTTAAATTATGTATCTGTAATCTAAATAGAAGAATCAAAAATAATATTACAATATTATTAAATAATATTACAATAATAATATTACTAAAGTAGAATTTAGGAATCAAAAAATCGTTAAAAACTTTTAGCCACTATGATGTACTTATTATTTTTACTCTCACATGAAATAGGTTTGTGAGAGAATATGCTGAGACTCTAAATCAGGACAATCTCTGACAATTTATAATTGTTTTATTATTAGGAAAAAAAAGTAATCCATTGCAACCTTACAAATGCAATTTGTTTCCGCAATTTCCTATTATTCAAATTTGATTTATTTCGCTTTAATTTTAAATGAAGCGTACAATTTTTAGCGGCGTGAAGTGAGCTCCGAACTTGGACAAAAGTTGGCCACAAAATGGGGAACTGGTTTCATCGAAACGAGTGCCAAAGATAATGAAAATATAATCGAATTATTTCAACGCCTATTAGCGATGGAAAAGAAACGAACTTTGGCACTGACAATGGATGAAGAGAGTGGTAAAAGTGGCTCAAAAAAAAAATGCTGTTTAATGTAGCTGGCATTTTTTTTTTTTTTTTTGGGAAATCATCAGTTTCTCGAATAATTTCAAATTTTAGCATCTTAGTAGTCTTTATGTTAGATAAGTGTAGTTGTTGTTCGATAAATGCTGCCAGGTAAGAAGAATAATCACTTTTTTATATTTGTTCAATCAAGTTATTCGTTATTTTTTGTTGATCTGCACACATTGAGCTTCGTTTGTATTACATTAATGATATACGATGATTTTTGGATACAATTAACCTTTTATAAAGTTTCTTGAAAATGAAGCCAATGATAAGCATTTGTAATATCAGATTCTTGCAACTGAATTCGATGCCGTCTAATTTGATAATTTTATAATTGTGATAAAACTCACTACTACTAATGTGAATATAATCTATGAGTTCTTTATTGCAGTTGTTTTGCCTCGTTGCTTTTTATTGTCATTACTTTAACCTAAAAAAGACGATCATAAAAACTGTTCCACTATACATACCGGGTCAAAACCAGTCTGTAAAATTTTAAGTTTTAGCTTCTCAAAAAACAGAAATGATAAATAATCTTCCAATCGTCGATCACATTATACTTTCCTCACAGTTGTTAGTAAATTCTAAGAATTAGCTTAGTATTGATCTCCTTGATACGTTGAGCGGAAATAATTCGGAGGAAGGTTATCTTTCTTTCCTTATATATCTTTTTCTGAACAGCAAACTCACAATCGCTGATGTATTTAGCAGTTGGACATTTCAATATAAGCTAATCTATGCCTAGACATTTCTTATTCCGTATATTTGAGCACCAAAAATGTCTGCCATGTAAATGTTGTATTGAACA
Organism: Mansonella ozzardi; assembly: GCA_029876185.1. NCBI lineage: Eukaryota > Metazoa > Nematoda > Chromadorea > Rhabditida > Onchocercidae > Mansonella > Mansonella ozzardi. The sequence goes on along the minus strand of JARVGP010000693.1, from coordinate 4,022 downwards.
ACTAAACTTCCTCAATCATTAGCATTCTTCATTCTGCAATGATAACACTGATAACACACACGATGAACTAACTTCATAAAATAATCCTTCAAAAGCTCTTTAGACAACTTGAGAAAATCTTGGCTGTTTTGTAATTCTTTAAAAATTGTAACTTTTTAAATTTAAAAATATATATAAATAAATTATATTTCATTCTCTTTTCTTCTATTAAAATTTAAATGAAAATAAAAAGTAAAATCAGGTAATAACAATATGTGAAAAGGAAAGACAACATTAGACAGAACTGACAAAACAATTTGGTATGAAAATATAACATTAAAAAGGACATTCCACATATACCACGCGAAATTTATACAATCTTTTCAAAGGAAATGAAAATATGTAACAAGATTTACATAAAGAATTTGCAAATTACGAAAAAACATACTGTCCATCTTCTTGAAAAATTAGATAGATCTGAACATAAAATTTGCAAGAGAATAATTACACCAATTAAAAAATGCAAATGTTTATTTTTTAGGAATCTGCTATCAAACAAACCTATCATGTAGAGGAGAAATAAGTTCTTTAAATTTTAAAGTAAGATGTTTACGGCTTGCGTGAAGATTTCAAAATGATGAAACAATTTTTTTGTGCTTATAATTGCTAAACAGCAGATAATGTAGCATTGTCTACTCTCATAAATTTCACTTCGTTAAGGCTAGGTCAGACAATAAATAAAAAACAGCTGAATCAAAGGAAATAAGCTCACTAATCTACGAATTTTGAACTCATGACTTGCTCATTTCTGCATCCAGAATTCTCTCTGAAGAGTTTATCTAGCGAAACCAAAATAATTTTTGCAGATAAATCTAGAACCAGAGAAAATTAAATATCGAACATATCCTTGAAAAATGGCAGAAATAATGTTATCACTAATCAGCAAGATACATGAGGCTTTACCAAATACTAAAAAAGGCAGTTTGCGCTAGTTATTCATCTTGAATATCCATTTCTCTTTCCTGTTCATCATTTGCACCACCAGCAGCACCGCCAAAGTGTAATCGTCCACCAGCTAATAGTTGTCGAAAAAGAATTGTAGCATAAACCAGAACAACAAATGCAATAAAAACATCATCCACCATACCAAGTACACCGAATGCTGCTTCCGGTAATATATCAAACGGACTCAAAATATAGATAGCCATACCAAAAAGACAAATAAAAACACGAATCCGAAACATAAACATCAATCCATTGACTGAAACCACAGCACGAAACATATATGGAACTAGCACAGGTAAATCTCGAATATAATCGATAATCTGAAAAAGTAGTGAGTGAGTTGATGGAAATGCTAAAAATAAGTCCAGAGATGCAGGCAGTAGAAAAAGAAATCCCATCATATCTCGTAATGAAAAGGTTTACTGTTCCTACTAATTACAATCGTAAATTTGTAATCTTCATCGTTTTCATGGAATAATCTATATTTCGATAAAAAAGCTTGCAGGATTATGAGGTGAATTATTCAAGAAACAGAAAGTGCAGTGAATTAATCATGCAGCAATAAAGCATACAGAGCAATAACAATATGTTAGCATACTGATACGTCTTAATAAACCGATCCAAAAAACTCTTTAATTTGTTAAGTTAATAGAAAAAAAAATTAAGTTCGGTAATGTAAAAAACAAACTCACTGGTCTTCTTTCACTGGAAAACCTCCGATTATAGTCGATTAGCCGTTCATCACATCGCAATGCTTCATCAGCATTATTTTCTCCTTCACCTTCTATCGGTAAAGGTATCAGCAAATTAACCTGTAGTGTAGGTAAGATTTCACAAATGTTAATGAAATAATTTACAAAACTGCTAATTCTCTATAAAATTATTACTATAGAATATGAAAACATAGCTTTGCAAATAAAGCTATTGAAACATACAGTTTCTCGACATACTGCACATTTTACTGGTGTAATCAAAGAAGCACTGTACTGCCAGTATCCGTAAATGCAGCTACCTGCAAAATGTAAAGAAAATTTTGAAATTTTTATTAAATCTTCATATTCCGACTGGATGAAATGTAAAAAATCGCCAATCTCTTAAAGAGAATAGCATACCAAAAAATAAAGGAATAACCAGGAAAACTCAAAACCCTCAAAACCTGGCATCACCCAAAAATTTTTCTGCATGTCTCGCATATAATTCATAATCATTGATTCAGAACTGCATAAAAATGACTAAAGTATGCAAATCTAGGAACTCACAACAAAATAAGTGGCCACAGTTCGTGACAACAGCAAATGAAGCTTGGCTAAAGCATATTGGACAAGTACGATCATCTCCAAACCTACGCAGTGCTCTCGGCTTATTCTAAAATTCGAAGAATAAATAGAGGGATGAAAGTTACCGTAAATATTTCTACAGTTATACATTCAAGCAATAATTTCTGGAATAATCAAAGTCGGTAAAAGAAAAATTATTATAATAGCTATAATAACATACGCCACTTGTGCCAGATTGCAATTCTTCTGCTTGCGTATCACGCGAGAATTCACGTCTAAATTCAGCCAAATCCGATTCCAAAGCAGGATGAACATTCCTTTCTTGACGTCTAAAAATAGTTAAATTACAGGCGACGATTAGCTTTGTTCTATGCAGAACATAAAAGTAAAAATTATGCAAAAAACGAAAAATGATTGGCAGATAAATATCCGAAAGTAAAAAAAAGAAAGATGAAACAAAAGAACATAATGTGCATTATTAAAATTATAATAAAAACAAGAGATGCTTACTCTTGCCAACAATATGCAAAGCAGACTATTCCAATAACAGCGCATAAAAATGTGAATACCATAATAACTTCATTGTCGAAACCGGAACAAAAATATACATTAGGCAAAGTTAAAAATTCCTTTTTATCTAATTTTTAAAAATTTAACAAACATGAATATTTCAAGTTTCAAGAAAAAGTCAACTTTTATTCAAATAATTCTTAGCAAATACGCTAAATAGATACTGATCCTTATTCTTGCCTTTACTTCATGAATGAAAGAATACATGATGGCAATATTACATAGATAGTACTACATTTATTACTAACTATTACATAATTATATCGCAGCACATAGTTACTTCATTATAACTTGAGTATTTACGTAACTTGACGTTTATATTTAAAAAGATGTCGAAAAATTGAAAGATTTACCTTCAACAGCTTGAGGCTCGGCAATACCGGCATAAACCATCACCACTTTCATCAACTCGAAAACAATAGCATTTAAGGAACACATTGATGGAATGAAAGAATTATCATCATAAACACTGACTATTTTCACCTGAAAATGCTCATCCAACATTTCCCATATTTATACTTTACGACATATAACTCATAAAATAATTATGATTAAAGTTGCTGTAATTTTTACGACGTTGCACCAATTAGAATTAAATTAAAAAGAAAAAAATGAAAAAATAATTAAAAACGACAAATAACAAACTCTACACCTTCTGGCCATCAAAGCATTTATTTCAGGTCTTTCTGCTTAGATGAAATGCTTTGTGACAAACAATTTAGCGTAATGAAGTGTGAATGCTCATTGGATACGATTTAATTAAATCGCAATAATCCGAACCATCAATAATCCGCAGAAATATGATGTTAATGAGTAAACAAGTGAGAAAAGCAGTGAAACACGCGCATCACATGCGGTGACAAATCCTTCATGGTGTACAGAAATGGCGTGTGAGGTGACAAACCTCGTCGTGTAAAGAAGTGGTACGTGAGGTGACAACCCTTAATGGTGTTAATGGTATAGAGAAGTGATACAAAGATGACAAACTTTAATGGTGTAGAGAAGTGGTACATGAGGTGACAAACTCTTGATGGTGTAGAGAAGTGTACATGAGGTGACAACCTTTAATGGTGTAAGAAGTGGTACATGAGGTAACAATCTTAATGGTGTAGAGAAGTGGTACATGAGGTGATAAACCCTTGATGGTGTAGAGAAGTGTACATGAGGTGACAACCTTTAATGGTGTAGAGA
>JARVGP010000692.1:0-32595 GCA_029876185.1 Mansonella ozzardi | reverse complement strand
AATAATAATAATAATAATAATAACAATAATAATAATAATAATAATAACAATAATAGTAATAGTAATAGTAATAATGATAATAACAATAATAATAGTAATAATAATAATAATAATAACAATAATAGTAATAGTAATAATGATAATAACAATAATAATAGTAATAATAATGATAATAGTGATAATAATAATAATAATAAATTCGATAAAATTAAGAATTGAAAAAAAACTCTCGATTTCTAACAAATTATAACTTTTCTGCCATTTTCATGACAGTACATTTATCATAAAAAAATTTTCGATGTATATATTAGAAGAGTGAAAATAAATGTTAGGAGAAATAAAATTTGAATGTTTTTAATTCAATTTAGCCATAAATGACTTTATTTGCTATCGATGCAATTAAATATTCTCTTTAAATTTTATTTTTAAATTTCAAAAAAAATTATTTTAACTGCTTTTTTTCAAGCGAAGCAATAAATAATATTTAGGGATAGCTTATGATTCTTAGGCCTTTGCATTCTTTTTTTCTTTTTTGGAAATGTATCGAGCAAAAATTGTTTCCACTTTTTATACTGTAATAAAATTTTTTCTTTACTTTCCGATGGTTTTTTTTCCCAATACGAAATGTTTCAAAAATTTTGGATGTTACAATGACTGCACATGTACAAAATGCACAAGAAGGAAGCACTTCGTTTGTTCAATTTGATCTTTTTCATTTTTTGATAAATTTAAATTTTAAAAATTAAATTTATCTTTTTCAAAGTAATCAAAAAAGCATGCAATAAAAACTTTAGTTTAGTTTCATCGTTTAAAAATATCAAATGAAATTTAGTTGCTATATATTGTGTCGGTGTTTATATTTATATATATATATGTGTGTGTGTGTGTGTGTGTGTGTGTGTGTGTGTGTGTGTGTGTGTGTGTGTGTATGCGTATGTTGTATATGTTAAACTAATTCGCTCTGAACTACTGATTAAAGGACAGTTCTGGAATCGGTGAAATGTAACTTTTGTTGAAACAAAAAATTTTTATATAAATGAAAAAAAGAAAACACTGATAAACAAATTGATAAGAAGAAAAACTTAACATTAGATTTGCTTTTTGTCTTTTTTCATCAGAAAATGAACTTTTTGTTCATTTACATATCTTTAATTAGTCTTAACTTGCTAATTAATTAACTTGTTCGGAAGCTATTAAATTCACTTCTTCATGTCATTTTAACAATAAAATCGCAATTTTATTGGTAATTTGTTTGGCTAAAAGTGATAGAATTGGAATAAAATGAATGTATTGAATTTGATTGAGGAACGAAATGAATGTTTTTATCGTTTCTTCCTTTTTTCTTCCCAATTATTTCAGTGTCACCTATTTCTTCTCAATCCCTGTCATCCCCCCCGTCTTTCCCATCTGCCGTTCTCCCCCGATCTAACCAGTCCTCAACTATTTCCCGTTCTCCTCCACTCTTTTATTCAACACTCAATTTTATTGACAATTTACATCATCACATTTGTGAAGATTTTCGGGCAAGAGGGAAGTGGTGGTGGTGGTGATGATGGTGGTAGCAATATCAAAATGAATATGATGCATAAAATAGGTGAGAGTACGGGGAGTGGGGAAATGAACCATTACGGAAGAAAGATTGGTAACCGACCGACTACGGTAGCTCAGGAATAGACATTTACACACAACAAATTTGTTATCATTTCTCTATTCTATCTACCTACCTACCTCATTTATATTTCACTATAAATGAAAACTAGCTTCTCTATTAAATTTCAAATTTTAACACACAGATATACGTACACATATACACACATATACATTTATGAATATATAAGAATATGTAGTTTTATATGAAGCTGTACAGAAACGTATTATGCGCTAGTATTTGATCAGTGTCGTATCAACGATAGTTTATTTGTTAGGATAATTGCTAATTAAACTTTATCATATCAATAAGAATTTGTGTAAGTTGTAATTGCACTAAAATCATTTTTTTTTCTTGGTTCTCAGATAATCGTCTGATAACAGTTGCTACTACTACTAAATGCATTATAATAAAGAAATAATCTATTGCTAATGTGATAAAATAATAGATTATTACCAGAGCATTACTTCATAGTTGTAAATGCTACTACAATAAGACAATAGTCCCCTGATAATTTAATAAAATAATAGATATCAGAACTTTAATTCACAATTTCACTACTGTAAATGTTACCACATTCAAGAACATATAATCTATTATTGGTTTATATTATTAGACCAATAAATTATTACCAATAGTAGTCATTTTCTTCATATTCTTCATGCGATTTAATTTATCTATTATAATCCACACTTTTAATTTTAAATAGTTAAAATATGCATTTGAATAATTATTACTGATGATTATTTGTTATGTCATAATTAAGATAATGCTATCAATTACTTATTGTAATTATTTTTTAATAAACTTTGAAATATAACAAAATTAATAATCGAATATTTTTGAGATAGCATTTAAATATTTTATTTTATCAAGTCTTGCAAAGGTTTGAATTGATTTTTTGATGAAAACACTAATGTCAATATTTAATGAAAGATCTCAAGAAAAAAAAAAAAAAAACAAAAAGTGGAGTATTAATTTGTTAAGGTAAGTATTAATTATAAAACCCTCGAGAATATGCGCAGATATTACTTAAGATACATATACTTTTCCTTAAGTTTACTTTTCATGCACTGTGTATCGATGATGGATATGCTTCCTTCTGCAAGATCGATATACGCCATCTAAATCTCATATGCAAATAATACTCCATCAGTAAAATTAAGTTGTAATGGTTGTCTATAGAAAAAAACATCGAACACGATAGTATTAAAAATTTTCATAGTTTTTAAAAATTATCAATTTATCGATCAATTCTTCAATAAGTATTCCTTTATACCCATTACAGTAATTTGTAATGACTTAAAATTAATTTCTACTCGATTTCTTAGTAATTTAACTGATAGCTAATGAAAATAACTTTAGTTTTCTGTAAAAATTTCAAAAATTTTAGAAAATGATGAATGACGAAAAGGAAATTATTGAATAGAAAAAGAGAAAAGGAGAGATAGAAAGGAAGAATGAAAGTAAAATGATATGGGAAAATATTAATGATAGCAGATAAAGATTGTAAAATAGAAATGGTTACATTGAATTGATCCAGATGCATGTGTATTGTCGAGATGAGTTGGAAAGTATAAGACTAATCGTGGAATGAACTGAAAGGAAAAAGCGGGTGGGACATTGTAGTAGTAGTTTCCAGTGATACTATTTTTGGGGTTAAATAATTCACGTTAAGTCTCTTAACGAACAGATCAGCCGGTTTCGATATAACAATTTGATCTTGATTAGCCTTTGTTAAGCTGCTTTCAGGATTTCTTTTTCGTCTTCTCTTTGTAAATTCTTTTCATCATTTCTTTGTGTATTTATTGAATAAATTCTTTCCTTTCATTTCTTCAATATCTTAACTTAATTTTAATAAATAAATTAATTAATGATATTTGATATGCCATTTATTAATTTTGCCGTTCCAATACATTAATTCACTCATTCACTGCAAACAATTATATTCTTATTCAGTTGTCGGTAATTAACTAATTAAAATATATTACATGTAAAATACCAATGCAACAGCCGAAGCAATATCACTTTATCATCACTTATCAGTAATCGTTACACTTCTTAAAATCAGTTTAACAACATATCAACACCACAATACATTTATTTGCTGTTGTTAATTTTTCCATTGAATGAACGCTAATAAAACGTAATGTTTAGCATATACTAAACGTATGGGAAGCGTAAACAAATTTGTAATCATTTGAATTATTTAGCTGCACATTCTAACCGTTGCATTGATGACAAATTTCTCAAATAACTTTTTTTTTATGAAACACAGTTTAGTAATTTGTAATTAGCAAAAAAATACTTTTTATTGACGGCATAGTTTTATTTCATTTCTAATTTCTATCTAGTTCCACAATAGTATGTTTAGATCATCGATTATTTCATGCCAAGAAAAAAAAATTAGTCACTCTTAAATACTAATTTTATTTCCTTATTAATTTTGCTTATAGTAATAAGATCACTCACAGTATGCTGAGTTTAAGCGAAAGAAATATGGATATAACTTGATGAATTAATAATTCAATCAGATGTTAAGTATAATTCATATAATTCATACTATCTCTCATGAAAGTCATATTTCACATTTCATATTTTTGTATTTCTAATATTTCGATTATTGTTTGCACATTTCAAATTACAATAATACGTTTTAAAATCATATTTATAATTTGTTTAAAGAGAGTTACCACTCTCCCTCTCTCTTGTGTTCAAAATAGCTCACCTCAAAAAAAAAAAATTTATCGATTATTTGTTTTAAGAAATAAATTTTTTTTTCTATTTTATAATAAATTTTTTAAAAATTTCTCTTACATCAAACATTAAATTAGTAACTTTCGAAAACCTAAACTTATTCTATTGTGCTTTCTACATGAAAAGAAATGATTCAATTTACTATTCATTTCAACTGTTCCAAATCAAATTGCATAATTAATTCTATTAATAAGTTAAATTAAAAACTTCTTTTTTTTATAAATTTAATAAAATCATTTCATTGATGATAAAAATATGAATGATTAATACTAAAATTAATATGAAATAATTAAACTTTGCTTTGTCTAATTTTGTAGCGTCTATTTGTACAAAATAAATAAAAGAAATGAAAGAGAGAGAGGGATATAATTATTATTATAATAAATGTTATTTCCGGAAGAACTAGAAGAATGAATAAATTTGCATAGTTATCAGTATATGTACTATACTCATCTCAATTGTTTGCCATGTGTATTTTAGTGCGATTGAATTTACATTTTAATATTTGTATAATAAATGTGTGGTTGTATATTTATCGTTTGTCAGCTTGTTAATACTAAATCCACTTCATTCCCGCTTCTTCTTTCATTCTATTTCCCCGCCATACCTTTTCAATTCCCCGCGGTTTTTTCGCTTTTTACTTTCTCTTCTCACATTCATTGCTATTGTTACAGCTCATATTTATCATCTTTTTGGACAGGTATACCCCGTAGATTCAGTATCAATCATAAGAAAAAAAACAAATCTTTCAAACTCATCCACAAAACATCCTGCCTTTGATGTTTATCCATGAATGGTACTAGTTTAATCTGTAATCATAAAAGATATATATATATACACATATACAAAAACATTATTCTGTACAAATCTTTCGACACTATTCATTTCTATCAAAAAAATAATTAATGAAATTAATGAAAATATTTAATGATTAGAAAATTGCAAAAAATTAGCTAAAAATTTTCTCAATTAACGAACTAAAATGAATATTTAGAATCATCAATAATAAAAGGAAAATTTTAAAATTCAAAAAAAAAAAAAAGATTGTCTAAATAATTTCATAGTAAGATTGAGAGAGAGAGAGAGCGAAGAAAAAAATTACTTCTAGCAAGAAATTCAACAATTTTGACACGATTGGCATGAAATTCGAGAATGAATGTGACAATGTGATGACATTTCTCGCTATGATGGAATAATCATCAGAAATAACAAATATTTCTGTGTGAATTTTTTTTTTATAAAATATTTCTAATAGAGAAAAAAAAAAGAATAAAATAACAGAAAATTTATTGTAAAAATAAATTTCATTTTAAAATTTTAATAAATTTCAACACATTTTTTCATGTGCTAAAATCAAAATATTTCATTTTAAAGTTTTCAAATGAATTTATTAATGTCATACTTTATTCATTGTAACAAATTTTGTTTATATCATACATACAAATATATACACACACATACCTGTGGAAATTATTGTATGCTACAGAATTCTGCCTAAAATTCCAATGACACTTCATGCATCAACTACATCTCATTGGTTGTCACATCATAGAGGTGGGAGGAGGAGGTGGAGGTAAACAAAATGGATCGAGAAACACACACACACACACACGCACACATACATAGATATATTATTCTCAATAGTGTTGAGAAAGTTGTTTGTATTTGTATGTTAATGCATGTGGGTGCATGTGGGTACATGCATGTGTGTATGTGTATATGTGTGTGTGTATGCATGTGAATGCTGCATATATTTGTGGGTGTACATAAATAGTATTGGATCGAGAATTGAAATTATTTATTATTTCACATCAGTGAGTGATTTTGGGAATGGATGAATGATATTTGCAGCAAAACAGTCACCGACCGATTTGTCAGTGAAATGGTTGTGTTTCCCTGCTTGATTACTTTCATCAAATTGGTCCTATCCTTCTTTTCATCAACTCATCTCATAATAACTTCTATTCGCTCACATACCGTAATCAACTCACTGTTTTTTTTTTTTTTAAATTCATTTCTAAAACAAAATTTTTCTTTTTTTTCTTTGCTTTTTTTTTAAAAAAATATATAAATTTCTTTCACTTTTTAAAGAACAGTTTTGTTGTTAAGAAAAAATTTATAAAAATAATTTTTGAAATATTACTTTAAGGAGGATTAAAGTATGTGGGCGAATGATATGATAAAAAAGTTCAAAAAGAAGAAGGAAGTAGGAAAATGAAGAGGAGGAGGAGGAAGAAGAGGAGGTGGAGGAAAAGGAAGACAAAAGAGGTTAACATAAGAATCGTTTGATAATATACTACTGCTGAGTCCGGTTAAATTGTCAGCTTAGAAGTGTCAGCGAGTTGGTTAGGCAGGTTAAATCGGATAGATCATCCCGATTACCACAACAGAGTGGCATTAACTTTCAAGTATGAGCGGATTGATTGATTCGGAAACAAAAAAAAAAATAAGCCAGGATTGATTCACTCTATCACATTTTGTCACCAAGTCAACAAATATAACAATTATTTAATCCAATTAAGGAATTTGCAAAAATTTTTATACATTTACTCGAATTAACCCTCTTTATTCTTTCATATATAGTATTGACATTTATCTCTTTGCACTCATTTTAATGTATCATTTATAAACATAACTTCCTCTCACCATTACTTTAACATACTCTAATCTACTTTAACTATTTTTTCCCGTTTCTATTTCATTTCATTTTTTTTTTTCATCAACATACAAAGATTAGTTTTATCGGCTTTGACATTTTAATACCAAAATGATATACAATTTATGTAAGCTCATTTGAGCATTATTAATACTTCTTAAATACCAAATTCATTCATATGTCTGTCTGTCCAAAAAAAAAAATTTGATTTTTGTTTATCAAAATTTTTTAACATACTGATAAGTATGAAAGAAAATAATTTATTTCCTGTTTCTAAAAAAATAAAATAAAGAGTTGCTTAGCTTTTAATTTTAAATTTGTTTTTCTTTTTTTCACCAACTGTTACTTCTTGACACATTTTTTCTCTGGTCAATCAATTTTAAAGCTTAATAATTAAATTCATGTTTCAATTTGCTTAAATAAAATTTAAAAATCTAGACAATATTGCCCTATAATATGCATTTATGTAATTAATAGATCATTTCAACAGAAATTAAATTGAAAAAAAGGTTGCTGTACAAATTGTATGATTTACAATAATTCAATTATATAACTCATTAACTATTCAATTATCCCATTTCCTTTTTCTTCCTATAGCTATCAATTATAGCTTTTATTTCTCAAAAACAGACCTATTCTAAAGCTACAGTATCGTGACATCAACTTGCATCTTTTAAGTCGAAACTGCAATGATGGAAATAAATTGTCTTCCAAGCACAGATGTTTCTAGTGAATTAGCAAAATGAGGTGAAGTGGCGCAAGATAGTGAGTTATACATAATTAACGTCTTTTACCCTCAATGAACTGTTTTATCAAGGTGACGTGTCTCACGTTACTAACTTGTTTTACAAAATACGTTTGAAATATTTCAGTAATTTCAATAAAGCATGTAAATTTATCTTTCTGGAAAGAGCTTATAACGATAGATTCACAGTCTTCTGTTTTTTTTTTGCTTGACTGAATTTTTTTAAAACAAATTTTATATGTACTATTTAACGTAGACTATTTCAATGATAATGTATCACAACAATCCGATCTAGCATCATCGAGATACAGTATCCCATTTTACAGTCTGATTATTAAAACTTATCTTTTGAAGTTTTCTTGTAGTAATTATTTAAATTTGCAAAATTCGAGGAAATGATATAACTATCCATATCAGATATCATTTCATGCGTAAAAGCGTTATCAAATATCAATTAAATAGTATCTAGTCAGAGATTCATTAGAAAATATGTACAACTTAGTTAATATAATTAGTTAGTTTATCTTGAGGGTAATAAATAAGTGCAAGTTATGGTAATTATAAGAAATAAATATTATCATAATCTCTATTTCTATCGTAGCAAAATCTCCGCTGTTACAGTAATTCCAATTGGTCTGTGTTATAATAATTATTTAGAAATAATTATTTCATTTCATTTGTTGTTGATTAGGAAAAGAAAAAATACATAATTCATCTGTGTTATAATAATTATTTAGAAATAATTATTTCATTTCATTTGTTGTTGATTAGGAAAAGAAAAAATACATAATTCAATGATTTGAATTCTTAAGGAACTTCGAAGTATTCCGAAATTATTTCCATCTTAAAAATCACTGAAATGGTAGGAAGAAAAGTTCAGTTTTTTTTAAAAATGATATCAACAAGATTTCTATCGTACAATTAAATGTTCTTTGATGCCACAATGATGGAAAATTAAAAAATCTTGAAATGAAAATTACAGTCATTTCTTCTTGAAGCAATTACCATTTCTAATAGAAAGATCAAAAATGCGATACAGTAATTTAAAAAATTTGAAAGGACTAATGATTTGCTAGAATTTGCACATTAATGAGCGGTATCATTGCGATTGTCGTCACATACGAAATTGTTGACTTTTTAGATGCATAAAATTAGGTGCAAATATCAATTGAATAAAGTTAAATTTTTTGTTTCATGTGATATAATTTGATCCATTGTAGGTAACAAAACTACACATTTCAATTTTTCTATTTCATGTCGTTTTTTCTTGATTTCATGTCACTTTCATTACTTTTGAGATTTTTTTGAATTACAGCAAATGTCGTATATTCCTACGGTAAGCGTAACAAGCGCTGCTGCAGCGGCAAACATGAGTTCTGCGGCAAATATGGCTGCTGCAGCATACTTCAAGAATGGTGCTTACGCAGCTGCGCCACATATGTCAAGTGCTGCGCTTGGCTTTACCGCAAATCCTGCGCACAATTTTTTGCCAGGCGGAATGAGTTATATTGGAAATTCTTTAGCAGACTGTCAAACAGCTGGAATTACAGCCTGGAATGCTAGTCAGGCAACAAGGTTAATTTTACTTCGCGTTTTTTTTTTTCCTTCCGGGAAAACTTGTTGTGAAAATTGTGCAAAATCTATTACATTAATATATTTATTACTAATTAATTAGGATAAGAATAACAATTTAGTCCATTCAAATATTTCAATCAGAAGTCCAAATCAGTTCATTGGAAAAATCTCTGTTATCCTAGACATAAGCATGATATTGTTATTTTTCTTGGAAATTTTTTAAATTTATAAAACTTATTGAAAGTTACACCAACTTATAGACAAACTTATGACAAATACAGTTATGATAAATAAGTACTATATATTAGTTTCTTGCTATTATCGTTGAATGTTAATTATCATACATAATTGACACTAGGATTTAAAAAACCAGTTTTAATTTCTTCAATAATCAATTATATTCCAGTAATTTATGGGAAATGGAAATACTTTAGATGAATCCCTTTGAAATTTCCTATATTACTTTGAAATACTATTAATCATATCAAAATATTTTCCACTAATCTCACCATATTAATAACGGATGTTCTTCTTAAATTGTAATTTTTCCCTAAAACTTAATCTTGGGATCCCTTTCTTTCAAAAATTCTTTATTTTAATTCGAGAATTATAACAATCCGCTGAAATCCTGTCGTTTAAATTACCGTCTGTTTTGAAAGTTTTCACTCTCATTCAGAATGGAGGAAGAGTGAGAAAATTTGATAATTTCGATAAAGTCAACTTGAAGTTGATAATTAAAACAGTTTAATTTTTAACTACTCATATTAAAATTTTATATGACTTATGGATATTTGTATAAATCATAGATTAAGGAAGATTTTTCTGAAAGATTTTGCATGACAAGACAAAACAATATTATCGGTTACAAATTGATTTTCACTTTTTCATATTAATTGATTTCACTAAATTATCAATGCTTTAATTTAAATTTGAATTTAGAAAGCAACGACGTGAACGGACAACATTTTCACGAATACAGTTAGAAGTTCTAGAGAATTATTTCTCCAAAACTCGTTATCCAGACATATTTATTCGGGAAGAAATTTCATTGAAAATCCAACTGCCAGAATCACGCGTTCAAGTAAGTTCAGATTCAAATAAAGTTTGAACAGAAATTTTTGATTTTTCTTTTTTTTTCTATAAATTGATTCTATCTAACTTTTAGTTTTTATTTTACTAAGTACTGCTTTTATTTTCTTTTTGACTAATTGCTAATAGATTTAATCAATGATAGACTAATTATCAAGTTTTTTGATTTGAGCAATTATATTTTCATATTTCTAATTTTTTAACAAATTTATTGAACCATTTGAGGTATGGTTTAAAAATCGACGTGCTAAAGCTCGCCAGCAGAAAAAAGCAACGAAACATGAAGTTGCATTGCATGTTGTTCCGGCAGGCAATAATGATGGCAGTTCATCCAGTAAAACTACTTCTGATGATGTCCGGAACACTAATACTTGTAGTGTTGAGGTTGAATGAATTTCCTAACTTATTTCAAATAATTTGTCATTCAATTAACAGCCCGAAAAATGTTGCCAGAAAAACTTTTATTTTGAGAAAAAATGCAGATTAAAACGGAAAGAAGTGAAACAAGCGTGTCAGAACAAAGGACATCACCTAGAGATTTTGATTCACCCAAACTAACCGTTTTGCCACCACCGTATTTCGGTGCTATATCACCGTCAACAGCATACACATCCCAAGCAACTTTTCCACAAGGATATGGTAAATTTTTCGTTAGTTTTTTTTTTTTTTTTTCAAGATTTCAACAATTTTAGCTAAAATTATGTTACAGAACCGATAAGTACAAGGAATATAACTTGTTCTAACAAATAAATGGATTGTTGATAAAAAAATATTGATCTAACTTGATTAATTTGTTAATGAAGAAAACTTTTTCGCATTATTGGCTAATAGATTTTTCATTTTTTTAATGACCATTATGAACTGCTTTTGTAAATAAAAAAGCACGATTACACGTCAGTATCAGTAGTTGTAGGCTATGGAGGTTATCAAGGAACTGTTCCAACACCAATGGAATACTTTCAGTATCCGACCAGTGCTGCAACATATCCTGATCCCTGGAAATTCATGAACCAATAATCATAAATGATGTTAATGAACAATGTTTATGACAACTTTTCCTTATGTTCATTTTTTATACACAATGTGATAATATATAAAGATCGTAAAAAACGATAATTGCATGTTTCATATATGGTACTTTTCTCATTCTTTCATGCGGTAATTTGTAATTCGACAAGTTATTCAGTATGATACGGTAAATTAGCAATTTATCAGATAAGACAAAATCTTCATAATTAATGATTGACATTTGGAAGTATTCGGAAACCTTGAATAGTTCAAAGGCATATCAAATTGATAGCAATGCATTCATCATCTACCGTAAGCCTTTATTACAGTGCATACAATTAAATATGAATAAATTAATAGATTTAATAAAAAAGTTGACACCTGTGATTGATATAAAATGTTTCATTTTATGTTTACTGTATCTTTTCTTTTTTATTTTTCTCCTCGTAACTTCTGAAAATAATATTACTATCAATTTTTTTTCCTAAATAAAACTCTTATTGTCAGTAATATAAACATACTTTAATTATTATTTCCTATTTATCACTCATGTACTTTCATTGATTGTTTAGATTGGTTATATTTTTCTCTCATTGGTTAAGTTTTTTAATGAGCAATGTGGCTTTGACTTTACTTATTAGTATTATTTTTTTAATCGATCATTTTTTGATGTTTAGCGAAATACTTTAATTATTACTTCCTATTTATCACTCATGTACTTTCATGATAGTTAGGATTAGAGAAGTGTTATTTTGTTTGAGTTTTTGCAAATTTTGAACAATTAAATTAAATCATCTATTTATCTTTACATTGTCTATAAACTTTTCTGTGATAATCATCAAAATCCTGCCAATTTAATTCTTTCAAAAAATTCGATGTAACTTTTTATTGTAACTGGAAAATAATAAGTGAAATTGTTAAAGCATGGATTGATAATGATGATTATGGATTGATAATGATGATCATGTAATATTAAATAAAATTAAGGCAATAATTTTGCAATGCTTTTCAAAATTTTCGGGTTGTACTCTTTTATAGACGAAAATAAATTGGAATAAAGCTAATTATTTTATGCTCACAAAATATTTTCTTTTTGTTTTATTAAAAAACGAAAAAAAGGAAACAATGGAAACATTTGCCTCCCACTTATTGAAATGTTTCAGAAATTCAGTTATTTTAAGCATTTAGCAAAATTATCAAATGAACTATTCGTTTTATATTTTCCAAAAGTAATTTCTAAAATTATAGCAAGCTCACTTAACAGTAAGTAATTATTACTTTTTTTTTATTTTTCAATTTCTATACTTTCATTCAAATCTTGCAATATTAATTAAAATTTTTGTTTTCCAAACACTCTGAGAGATTTGATTGCATTACAGATACTTATTGATTGTTTTCTATATCATCTATCACTTAATCTGTCTCTTATTTGTTTGTATGATAAATTTTTTCCATTTGTTGTCGTTTTTTAGAGGATTTCTGTTTATTTACAAAAAAAAAGAGCGATAAATTTATTTTCAAAGATCGCAAATTGAGAACACTTTTAAATGAAATGTCATTTTTCTTTTAATCAAAAAAAAACTATCATAACTTTGTCGTCCGTGTAAAACAAAATGATTGTATGATTATCGCTATCATTTAATCCCCAGAAATTAACAAAATTAGAATTCCTACAAAAAAAAAAAATACAATTTGCAGAAAGTTAATTAATTTTTTTCATTTCCAAAATCTAATAGTCTTTGAAAGAAATATTATTTAACAGTTATCATTGTTGTTAGCAAAGATTAACTATAATTAAGATTTATTGCTAATATTTTAAAAAAAAAAATTAAAAAATACCTTTTTATTGTTGAAAGATTTTAATGTAAAAAATTTTTTTTCAATTGAATCGAGAGTTAAGTAATGCTCTTCTCTTCATTACTTCATAAAAGTTCTTTTTTTTTCGACAACAAAAATGTTGAAAAAATGCAAAATATTTGAAATTATTTTTTTGCAAATAAAATGAACACTGAAATAAGCAACGAATGTATTGTTTTCATTTATACATTTGTAATAGCGCGGCTCAAAATTAGAAAGCAATGACATTTATGACATTTGTCATTGCTATGGCTGCAATTGGCGTTTTTTATCTTTACTCAACCAGAGTATATCTTTAATCATTTCCTATTAATTATGTATTTCATTAATTAATTGGACTTATTTTTGTGGAACGATAAATATTTTACAACGATTCACTTTTTTTTTATAGCCGGCATGCAAACAAGCTATGGACAATTTGTCTGTTACAGTATGCGATGCATTGCAAGCGAAAATTGCTTCATCTTCAGGACAAATCGTAAGACAAAAGGTTAGCTTGCAATTTTTAATTTAAATAACCTATCTTCTTACCTAGCATTCAAATAACTTAATCTTTTGCAATATTTGAATTTTTTTCTAGAATAATTAAATATAAATAGTGCCTGCTAATTAGTGGTGATAATAATTAACTAAATTAATTAACAAATAGCTTTTTAGCTAAATTCAAAGAACATCGAATATCGGAAAAAATTAAGGATTTTTGAAAATTTTGAGGACAATTTAAAATGGTTAGCTATCTATATTGAACTGTAGGCACAAATGAATCCAGCATTTTTTCCATGATATAAACCCGAAAAAAGATTAGTTTGGGATTGCTTTCAGTCACATGATAAACTGAATTTTTGAAATTATTACATGAAATATATTATCAATTGTTTTTAAAATTGTTACCTACTGTCAGATGTGAAAAACATTACCTAACCTTTTGAAACAACCACTTTTCCATAATTTCAGGCATTTTTTCCTAGCAAAAATTTAAAAAAAAAAATGAGATAAATTAATTTCTCTGCTAGAGATTAATTGGGGCTATAAGTTAACATAAGTTAAAAAGATCAGAGAATTGTCATTTTCAGGTTGCTGTCGATAGTCCGATACAATCTCCTCTTAATCCAGTCTTTTAAATTGAGAGAAAGCAAAACAAAATTTTAAATTAAATCTACGAAATAAATAGCTACATTAGTTTAAACTCAAAACATGCATCTAATCCAAATGTAATTATGAGAATGAATGAATTTAGGAGGTACCACTTCAAGAATTGCTACCCGATTCTCTTGGAAATTCTGCTTCAGCCGGAAACCAACTAACAACAGGAACAACGGATGATGAAAAAACAGCAATAGCACCAGAACCTAGAACACGCAGTGGTGTCACCGCGTCCCCAAATCAGGAGGAAGGCCAAAAAGTGCATAAAGGCACATCTACAACTAGTGGTTCACAAGAGAAAGCATCTGCTAAGTGAGTTACATCAAGTTTTTTTTTAGGTACAATCAATTTTTACTTCTGAGCACTGGCTATCATTTCATTTGACGATTACAGGGGTGAAAAAAAGAAAAAGAAAAAGAAGCCGAAAAGTAAAAGAAGCAAAAGGAAGAAAAGCACCAAAGGAAATAAGAAAGAAGGTAATATAAACTTTACATCAATCATTATTAAATTTCCATTTAAAATGGTAAAAATTTTAATTTTTAAGGAAGAAAAAGAGAGAAGCAAAATTTAGGAGAAATAAAAGAGGAGATGAAAAGTCAAAAAAAAAAAAAGTATGATATTTCCGCATTTAAAATTACCATCAATTTTGAGCAAAAGCAACAAATTCATTTCATAATATATTTAAACTGTATGTCATAAGTTTTTCGTTTTTCAAATACTAACCAAAAAATTTTCCATTTTTTTTTTTTTTCATATTAAATTTCAGGTAAAGCAGCATTGGATGATACAGTACCAGATGATATATAGTAAAATAGACTGCTATGTAATTCCTACACTATTTCTTTCATATGACAGAATACGATAAGAATGAAATCATTAACATGCAAATTATGCTTAACTGGAACATATTTATGGCATACTGGAATCATAAAAACATGCACATAATATATAATGTAAATAATTGCATCTAAATGAAGTATCACTGTACTGATTTGTGATGACTTATGCATGCTTTATTCTTCCGAAAAATGGAAAATTGAAAATTACAATAACCTGATAAAGTTATCTTGCAGTACGAGTAATATTTATGATTATTAATAAAGTTTGTGAATATTTTTTGATATATTTTTCACAAAATAAATTCTCTTATGCAGGAGCAGTTCAGAACAACATAGCTATGATGGAAATTACAATATCATAATTTTTAAATTCTCTTATTTTTCTATTCTGAACAAAAAGAAAATATCTTTTTTGTTCGTTTTTGCTTGAGAAAAAATTCATTTTTTGTGATTGAAATACAAATTCATCTTAATTAAACGTTTTAATATTTGCGATAATTTATTTATTCATTTTAGAAACAATATCGAATAATGATTTAAGCAGGTAGTAATGATGATGACAATCTTATCATCATCATTATTATGTAAGAGATGAACTTCGAAGTGGTCCTGTAAGACTGGAATCAGAATCATCAGATAAGGCACGCTTAATATTCAGCTTAATTAAGCGCTTTAGTATCTGCGACAATTCATTTATTGTTATTTCCTTTCGTCTCTCATCAGAGCAATATTTTATCATATCCGTCATACAGATTACATGATTTTTGACAAATAGCCATAGGGCCTAAAAAAAAAATTTTTTTTCAGACAAATATTAGCTAAAGATTTTGGCTTTCTTCCTATTTTTTCTTATTACTCATGTATTTTTTAAATTTCTTTAATTACAAAACTTTTTCAATCAAATCTGAAAATCATTTACATGAATACTAATTTCATTGAACTGAATTGCACATTTATAACAAACATTTCAATGAATTATTCAAATCTCATGCAATTTAACTTTATTTGCTTTTCAAAAAGTAATATTTCTAAGAATTTCTTCAACCAATGAATATTTCAATGCTATACACAATAATATCAACTAATACTTTAATAAATACTGAATTAGTCAACATTGAAAACTTCTCAGCCAAGAAGAGAAATGTTATACAAGAATTGTTATTCTTTAATGTAAAATGAAAACAGAACCTTCTCAGCAAAATCAATTGGAATGCATGCATTGCCAATAGCAATACGTAGTTTCTTGCATGCATTTATCGGATCACTGTAGATTGTTTGCATGTTATTAGCTATCCATTCCAATGCTTCCTTGAAAATTAATTTTTTATCCTCAATTTTGCTGAATTAAAGTTTAAAATCTTGGTTCAAACAATTTTTTAAGTTTGTTAACAATAATATCAAATAGAAACAATTAATGTAAGTAGAAAGAAAATGACCGATTCATATGATGTAAATATTTTTGATTTTGCAAAATATTTTGTAATTCTATCCAAACGCTCATTTGTGAATGTTATATAGCGTATCTTAGAAGAAATTTCCTCGATAATGCCAATAATTTCATTCACTGTTGCATTCCTGAGAAAAAAAAACACGAATATCAATTTTTTTACCAAACAATTAATTAATTAATTATGCAAATGAAACTTTGGTAAACAAAGTCCTGCATATTAATGCTTTTTTAATTTATATCCTTCGACAAAAATATGATATTCCGATTAGTTTCCAAAAAAAGGTTGAAAACAATTTATAAGATTAAAGACTACGAAAAAAATTATAAAAGTTTCATACATCTCTGTACATTCCTACCCTATATTTCTTTTATGCTATATAATTAAGCAAATTAATCCTAGCAATGCATTATACAATCACAACTTTTCCAAAGTAAAATAATTTAGAAAAAAAATTCACATCAGTTAAAAATTAAAATCAAAAAAAGACCCCGATGCTGTAGTAGAAATTGTTGATGGGCTAATTTCTGATGCTGCTGTCGATGAGTTTTCCTGAAATCATTTTATAATTAAAAAATCAGTTGCAGCAAGAACAAATAAAAATAATAACAATATCAATCAATGATAGCAGGCTGAAGATCAAAAACAAAAAATTAAAAATACACGCGATTAAGGATAATAGATTTGAAGTTAGAGAATAAGGATCGAAAATTGAAATTTAAAGAACAAAGATAAAAACTTCAGATTAAAGACCGAAAATTGGAGATCGAAAATAAAAAAAATTAGAGATTAGAGATCTAAAATTAAGGATTGGAAGTTGGTAATCGAATTAGATTAATGTTTGATAATCGAATTAAATATGAGCAATATGTTTTGACTCAGTGAAATACTGAGATTCGATGAGCTATTAAGTCATTAAGTCATTAACATTTGAACTGCTAATTTAAATTTCCAAATATTTTGATATATCACTGATTTAAAACACTACCAACTTGAAAAACAAAATGAAAAACCAAATCAATTTGCGTCTTAATTAAAGATTATAGATTAGAACGAATCAATACATGTTGATAATTAGAGATTAGAGATGAAAGATCAAAGATTAGAAATCGATGATTAATAAAAATAAAAATCAAGTTAAAATTAAGGGTGAAAAGTGAAAGAGTAAAGATTAGAGTTAAAAATAGATCGAAGACCAGAGATTAAAGTTGACCGTAGTCGAAAAACAATTTAATATTTAACGATAATTCATTAATTATTATGATCATTTTAGCCTCCTACTTTTCTTTATCGCACATAATAAAAGAGAACCTCAACATTAGTAATATTTGAATTCAGAACTTCACAGGACACTTCACCATTTCGAGTTGTGCCTGCAAAAATAATTCCTACCAATTATTTTCACAATTAATAATTCAAATTACTAATTGCTGATAGCGCTCATGCAATTAACCGCAAAAGGATAAAATCCTTTTGATCTTATTATTTAATGTTATTTACCTTTACTCAGTCTGTTATTTACCTAATTTAAGCTTCTCATTTATGCAATTTTAATTTTTGATTGATACCAACAACCGAATGATAGTCATGACAGAAGATCAATGATGAGAGAATTTTTTTAATAAGTTTAAAAGATATTCCAAAACTAGCAAAAGTGCAAAAAGAATGTGAAATTCGTTTAGTGCCACGAAAATATTTATCGCATAATTTGAACATATCGACTTTTTCTATATTTTCATTAATTGACGGTATTAATTGCTTATATTGTAAATCATGCAATTTTGGAAAAAAAAAATTAGCTAATAGCTCTATAATTTTGTATCAGATATGACAACAATGATGATTTTTTTAGGAAGTTTAAAAACCAGTTATGTGCTAATTAAAATCAAATGATATGAATAATTGAAAGTTTAATTTGATGGTAACAAAACAGAACAAAAATATTTGACATTCTATTTGACTATTTCTATCAAGATTTCATTTCTTTCTTAAAGTTTGATGTATTGTTTATATATATGGAGGTTTAATTCAAAAATAGAAAAGCATACTTGAAATAATCGGTAATGAGGCTAAAGATAAATCTTTCGGTTGATTTTTACCTTTCGATAGATCTTTATTATTTTGAAAATTATTTCTCTGATGACCCTAGAAACTGGCTATTTCAAAATTATCAGTCTTATCAATAACTTTTAAAGGCAGGTTTTTATCTTTCGCTAGGTCTTTATCATTTTGAAAATGCTATGCCAAGAAAACTAGCTTTTATTCTGTTGCATTGCTTTATTAGCAATAGTACCGTGCCATATCATAACTAACACTATTCTTGCAAATTGCAAAACTTGCATTACCATTTGCTTACTAAGCAAAAGAATATTCCAATAAAGCAGAAATTTTGCATTTCCTACAAAACAGCATGCTGTTCAATTTTTTTCACATTACACATTAAAGAATATGCAACTAGATACCAATATTTGCACGCACTAAATTAATTAGTGAGAAATATACGATTCACAATTTGCAAATACAATACTAACCTGTGATATATCTTGTTCAACTGCTGTTTCTGCAAAGTAAAATAAAATGGAAAAATATTACTTTATGAAAAACTTCTGAAATTTCAAATTTTGCTGACTTTTTCAAAACAACAAAAATTTTAAGAGTGGCATTAAAAACAGCAGTATTAATTGCTGCAATATTCATATTTAGTCAAAAATCTGACTCCAAACAATCCAGCGTGATAAACAAGATTAACAGAATCAACTAATGGCATGTATCACAACTCAGTACCATGATTTCTTGTGTGCATATCGAACAATCTCAATAACTGAAGCACAGAACTTACAAACTTACTTGGTGTTTTACACAAAATGGTTGCTGATTTACTGTCCTTTCCAATTTTTGAATATTTCAACTAAAAGAAAAATCACCAATTTTTCAAACAATTTTACACAAAATGACAATGAGTGACAAATCTGTTTCGATGTAATATTTTAAATTTAATAGCAATTTCTTATTTATCATACATACATGAATTTCCTCCTTATTCTATTGACCTACGCAAAGTTCACTGGAAACTGTTGTAAAACCAAAATAATTAAGCACAACAAATAAAAAAAATAAAATTTTGAAATAATTTTCAGTCTTGATTTTATACGTGAAAAAAGAATAGGTTATTAACGGAAGCATCATAAAACACACCTATTACTTATTAAAATAACTTGCATAATAATATATTTTCATAATCCAATGCATTTATATGTAAGGGATTGCGTCTAAGACATTTGAAGTTGTTGAATTTGCTAATATATCTGCTAATTTCAAAATCCCAAAAATCACTTCTTAAATGTCAATATAACTTACTTCTTGTTTTGTTTTCTCATCGGATGAATTCTGCGACTGCTGCGTAGTATCATCATCTGAAACTATAATTTGAAGACTTTTTTACCTCAAGAAGTAGCTGAGACGTTCAATTAATGTCACCTTTATGTAACATTTCGAAAATAATTTCCAACCATAGCTTTATATATATTTTTTTAATATATTTTTCAAAAACTATGTTATCACCAGAGTACTTGAAATACAATGTAATGGAATCATCTGGATTTAGACTGTAATATCAGAACCTATTTCCTTTGTTTTTTTTTTTTGACAGCTATGTGCAGATTAAGTAAGGAAATGTAATCACCATTGGAAATTACAATCATCGGATAGTTTTGCTCTTTCATCCTTTAATTAGCTCCTTTATGCTACTCCTCTTCCTGTTTGTTTTCCGAAATGATATTAAAGCGATAGTTTTTCTCCACTAAAAATATCTTTCATTTTGATGGCAAGATTACGACGCAAATTCAAATTTAGAATTTACATGAAAAAAAACTGACAATAACTTTCAATTAATTGCTAAATGAAAATCCCAAAAAACTGACCCAAATTTCTTTAATTTGTAAAAAAATCTGAATTCTATTTTGAAACCAAACTTCCTTGCTTTTTTTATTCTATCAATTTTAAGCGCGAAAAATAGTATGATTTCAAAAACTAAGAAATGTAAATAACTTCCTTCTTTATATTTGTTTGTCACAATCGAACAACCTGATTTCAACACTGACAGCAAATGTAATGTTTTGCACAATAATAATAAGCTTATTTATATGCATTCAAGAGTAATAACACTTATTACTGTTTCTTGGAAATTTTGAAATCTGATTTGAATTTCAGAGTTTAAAATAAGTTAAACACTGCCAGCAACATGAAAATAATATACAAATTGTAACAGCTATCTCCTTGTTAATATTTTAGAAAACATTTTTTATTTTTCGGTTCTGCTTGATCTCAGTCGTAAATCCGATAAGTCGACAAAGACTTCAGTTACAATTCTTAAATGATTCACGTTATTTTTTAATGTAATTTGTTGAATCAAACAATGTGCAGAGATAATAAAAAATCATTATAATTTCAAGGATGACTTGGTCAGTAGTAGATGATTCCTTAAATGCCGTTAATTTAATATGATGAATGTATAGTAACTAAACACGAGAACAAAACTGCTACAATGAACATTTAGCATCTGCGGCCAATGAAGTTTTGGTATCGTACATTTTTTTTCGAGGTCTTCTAGCTGGTATTGGTAAGCAAACACCATTTTCAGCAAGTGCTTCCGCTTTACCTAACGCAACTTGATTATCCGCTCGTTGAAATCTAACCTAAAATTTTAAACATCCAAAAATCTCTAGTCAAATAAAGCAGTAGTGCTTTCACTGGAAAAATCTCCTCCACCAATACTTCTAATTTTTATCAAGTTCTTTCACACTAATGAAAATCATACTTTGATATCGCTACATAAATCCATGATTCTCAGATACTGATCGTGATATCTCACATAGGAACCATTGGCTTTCAACCACTGGCGCGAGTGGTGTACCAGAAACGAGATACAGTCAGTACGAAGCACAATACTGCGGTAATTTTGATCCACGGCCTGAAAAATCCTTTTCAGATAAATTGTGTATAAAACAGCAAAAAACTTTAAAAAAAAAATCATAAACACCTTCAAGTAATTTACACTTGATTCAAACGAAAACAGTAATTACGGATTTGAATCCTACGGTCACCTGTTGAACAGCGTCAATTATAGCTTGCAACTGACATCGAACCAAAGTTATTGGATAAAAATTATAACGTCTTCCAGTACTCAACTCCGGTGCATGTGGCCAGTAAACACCACAACCTGCTTTGACGTATTTTTTATCATTTCCTTCGATATGTAAAACGCCACAGGTATAGACAATAGGAATATTGTCAACCAGCAGGTTTTTGGAAGCACTAAAAAAAATTGTTCCGTAAGACAAATCAGTTCAAAATATAATTAAAATCTCAAGAGCAAAAACCAAATTCTTGGTTCAAACTAATTATATTATATAAAAACAAACTAATTTTGGTGCAAACTAACATAGAGTTTTAAATAATTTTCATACTCACTGATTTTCCGAATCTGTTGCAGATAACATTTCTGGCACAAATATACCTGAAATTAAATGGATGGAGACTTTTAAAGTAATAATATAATAAATTGAAATTTAACTTCAACTAGAAACTATAATTATCTGTTCGCTCAGAACTGAGACCAACATACCGACGGTAATTGCATCGGAAATCTACTATTATTAAAACGCTGGCGTTCTTGAAGAAACTCGTAAACTCAAAAATCAAATTAGCGAAAATCCCTCGACTTAAATATTATATGATCAAAATAGCCAATTGCTATTGCTAATCGCAACAAATTGTTCATTTTTTCACTGTAAAATATTCATTTGTTACCCGCATTTTTGCTCTGTAGTTTTGCTGCAGTTGCAATGGATGAAAAAGTCCTAGCAGTGGGCTGTTTTTCCGAAACTATGCCAGGTTTCCGTTCGCTTTCTTTCTTGCTTATTAAATTTTCGAAAAATTTCGTAGTTGTTTCCTCAATGACAGAATTGTATTCAATCTTCGCCTAAAAAACTTATCCCAACTACTTTCATAATAAATAAGAATGCAAGAAGCGTTCAATGAAATTCTTTTCAAATGATAAATGCCGAGTAAAAGACATTTGTCTTTTCATAATGTTTGAACCAGTTCAGATGATTAGAACTGAATTGTCTAATAAGACCAAGTAAGATATTCAGTTCTCATAAAAAAAAGTTAGGAGACTGAATTGCCAACAAAAATACAATGCTGAATTGATATGCTCATACATCGATCATATGCAATAATCGGTACAGATCTTCAGCTTCTGCTAAGCAGGAATTAAATACTGCTACCGACTTTTGCTGCAGAAATTCGTCCCAGCTCCACCATAATGACATTTTACCAAAATGCTTCCAAACGAATTTCGAATTTGTAATAAGACGGACTCGTGGCAAATTCATTTGAAAAACTGCCTGCAATGCTGAAATCGTAAGAATCAAACACCGACTTATAAACAATATCCTATCTTCCAGCTTTATTTCCATCCTTTCTATTAGTAATTTTACAAAAGCTTGATAAATAAAATTTCTTAGAATCAAAGTTGACAAATATTGGAGAAAAGCATACTTGCTTCAATGCTAAGCAAACAACTTCAATTTCAGCCATTGTTATCGAAGATCTTCCTGAATGCTCCTGGAAAAAAATATTTCCTGTCCACGCAATATCCAAATTCCTTGGCAACAATTATTGAAAGTATTGGCAGCTCTTATTTCTATAAGTTTACCAAATAAAAAAATTATATAAAAATAATATATATATAAGAATAAAATACTTTAAATCGATTAAATTTGCTATCCTCGCACCAATAAACTGCTGCAGTTGGATTGCTGGAATTTTCACGCTTATGTAAGAAAGCTTTCACAACTGGAACACTGGAAGAAATAACATAATTAAACAAGATTTTCATAATTTTAAACTGGTATTTCCTAATAAAAATGAAACAAAATGTCACATTATTATTCCTCTAAATTCATCATTTGGACAAGCTGGTCAGACTAATATCTATGATGACAGGATGAGTTCCGCTGCACAAATAAGCTCATAATTTTTGAACCATAATGTTAATTTGTTTTTAAAAAGTTCTCCAATCCTTGAGTCTATACTACAACATAGACTTTTAGTCTTAAATTTTTTCCTTCTTCAACGTACATTTCAATTTTTTTCGCAAAAAAATCAAGAATAGAGATGCATTACTTATTTTTAAGAACTTCTTCCACAACAGTACATTAGTTAAATCTTAGTGGAGAAGCATATCTCATCGTATCAGCATCGAAATAGAAAGATGAAAGAGAAGATAGAAAGGTAGTGTCGAAAAAATGTTAAATAAAAGGATAAAATTATCTTTTTTAACGGATAAATAAAATTAATTATTTGATTTGACCGGCACGAAATCTTATAAGTCAATGTTTGACAACAAAATCTTCTATTATTATCTTCTACATAATATCATCTACGTAATATCTTCTACATAATATCCAAATATTTCATTAGCAAATAACTTATATAACGAAAATGAAATGTTAGAAATTGAATACTCGTTCCAATTATTTGATGCTTCCGATGAATATAATGATTTGAAGCCATTGTTTGAGGATGTATCCAAACGTGTGCGTCCGTTGTACAACGCCAATTGCCGATTGATACATACAACGCTAAATGCATGCTTAGCATTGACAGAATATGTAGAGATCACAAACTGTAATAATTTTCGCCATTCTATGATACGAGGAAGTGATACAGCTCTCATTTAGAATAATATATTCCTCAGCAAAAACTGAAAAAAATTTAATTAGACTAGAATACAAAATCATCAATTGATCAGACTTTTATATCAACATAATATCAATGTGTAATTATATCCGGAGATTACATAATCGTAGTATCTTCTTCTAAAGTCAAATTTGAAAATTTTGTTGAGACCAAGCATTTACATTTGAGTTGCATACAACGGCCTTGAAATAATAGGTTCGTGATTCCTAAGTGAAATTTGGAATCATGTCATCTGAAGGTGTGTTCAGATTTAATGCTTTGTACAATTGTGATTTGCGTAATGTTATATGTCTTTATTTCTATCATACTGTATTTCAGGTATTCAATTACGCTTTTTGGTATTCAGTTACGCTTTCTGTCATACACAATTAATTATTTCAGGTATTACGCTAATTAAATGCGCAGCTTGCTGCGCACTTAATTACTTTTACTCTTTTTTGCATTATTTTAGAGTCATTTGGTCAATAGCATCATTACTTTTTTAATTACTTTAATTAATTGATTACATGCTTTATTACTTTATATATATATATATATATATATATATATACTCTTTACATTTTATATTTTGATATATATTTTCCTGAAATTATACTTTAGTTAGATATACTACACTTTTTTTCCTTGTTTTCTCGTTATCTTATTTCTCTTCTGTTCATCTTTTTTTCTTTTTCTCTTTATCATTCAATTTCTATTTCGTCGAATTTTTAGTTCCGCCAAGTATACTTTTAGTATATCTATATGCCAAGTTTTTAATTTCCTCCATTTCAGCAATTTTTTAGGCTAATTATTATTGACCTCAGAATTTTCGAATTATTTTGATCCCAGAACACTCCCATTTGGTATTTTGCAATTGCATTCAATAAAATATCGTTTTCACATAAACAGTAATGCAGGTGATTTGCTTACTTCATGTTTTTAAAATTATTTGAATTCCGCTCTACGCAAATCCCTGTAGTAAGAAAAAATGCTGGGCTCAGAAACATTTGAACAGCCTGGCCTATTATTTCCACGTTTCTTTCACATGAGTCACACGCACCTACCGCATCAAACTTGTACACATTTTCCCCATTAGCAAATAATTTGATGAGCGCACCATTATATCCATTATTTCTTCTCACGCACTATGCGTCATTTCACACATACACACACATATATATATATATATATATATATATATAACATCCAACCAACCAACCAACCCAAGTTTGAGGTGTTCCCGCAACTCAGTCCAATCACACAAACTCAATTCAACACAACATCCATATATATATGTATATATAAAATCCATTTATATATATATATATATATATATATATACATAAATGGATTTTATTACCCTGTAAAATTCATCGAATTCTTAAGCCGCTTTATTACATCAATTTTGAAATTATTGCTGAGATTAGAACATTTCATGAATGGATAGCATTGTCCATACCTATATCTTGAAAATACTTGGCGATAAAATTTATATTTTCAGTCAGATGACCCTCCGTTTTTAAGTGTTGGCACTGAAGTTAGTGCGAAATTTAAAGGAGCATTTTGTGAAGCTAAAGTGAAACGTATGACAAAATCTGTGAAATGCAAAGTAAGTTAATGATACCAAACATATTATATGAAATTTCAATATTAAAGTTGAAACATCTGCACAAATCTGTGGACATTTTTCTATTTCTTTTCATTCTGGCTTTACAAGCCAAAGATTTAAACATATCTTGTGAAATATATGATCCAGTTCTCTTTGACCGCTCTGAAGTACATTTCTGATCAGAAGGCTTCACTTAATACAGAAAGGCTTCATTTGATTATGATCTGTCTACAAAAACACAAGCTTATTCCTATTTATAGGTTTTGCTAAAAACACCACCTTACGGTACAATATTCGCCGACCATACGGAAATAAAGGGTTGTTTGGAAGTTAATCAACAGGTCGAAATTATACAAGGGAAAGCTACTTATAAAGGTGTTATACAGAATATTAAAGATAACAGCATATACGTTGTTGGTAAGCTGTCCTTCTTCGTCTTGTTGATCCGTTAACATAACAGTTTATGAAAAAATTACAAAAATTTTCACTATACGGATCACTATACTTTGATGATTCATTGTGATTAAGAATTAAATTAAAATCAGTGCTATTATGGAGGAGAGTACAGTTTTTGAATATCACTGTTTATGACAATATAGTTTTTAGTGTTTAATGATGGTGACGAAAGGCAACTACGACGTACACAAGTTTGTATCAAAGGTGCGAAACATTTTAATGAAGATGTCAATTTGGATGCAATGCCGTTGTACAAACCAGAATCATTCAGTAGTCCAGTAGTTCTTGATGATCGAAGAGGAAAACAGAAGAGGTTTTTTTTTGACAATCTTAAATATATTGCAAAATTATTTATCAATATAGAGTAAATTAACATAACATGAAATGATTGTACTGTAGTCCAGTTAGTAAAGATGTTATTATCACATACTGACTTGCTTACAAAAAATTTTTTCTGAATCTGAAGGGGAAAGCTTTAGCGATTTATACGGTATATTATTTATGATTGATCCAAATTTCTCTACAATTATAAAAATATTAGGAAAGAAAAACGAGGAAAGAGTAACACAGAGATTTAAAATCTGAAATGAGAGAGCACTGTCAAATTTTTCTCCCGTCGTGCAGTTGGCATCTTTTTCACACTTGCTATATGTCCAAAATTCCTTTCGAAGCGTGGGGTGATAATAGATAGCACATGATTTTGAAGGTTGGAGTGCTGCACAGTTCATGCACTAAAAGGGAAAATTAAGTGTAAAATAAATGTAAAGACTAGAAAAATTGTCAATTATAAATCGTGTTTGTATTGAATTCTGTCAAGGGCATTCGCAGACCGCCATCTTATCATCTTTTGATGCCTGACTTCATCGTAAGGTCTTTATGGATGCTTATTATCGTCCTTCTATAATAATAACAAGTTGCTGTAGCTTTGCTTCCCATCAATATTTTTCATTCCGTAGTATGAAGGCTTTTCCGTCTACGTCTCTCTATTTCAGCGTTTGTTCGAAATTTCCTCCTTGATGTTGGCTGTGTCAATTTTGTTTTCTCAGTTTGTCGGTATTTCTTGATCCTTCTATTTTCCCTTCAATGAAAAGTATAGCAAAGGTGGAAAAATTCAATTCAGTCACATGATTAAAATCAACAGCAAATTGTAGAAGTTGTAATATTGGTACAAAGTGGGTTTCGTTGGAAAATATCCGTCACCACTCATTTATCTTTCTCTGGTTCTCTTTCGCCTTTTTCCTCTGCTTCAAAACAGTTGAAGGACATCATTCATATAGTTTCCTCCACCCTTCCTTTTTCTTATCATTATTTCGTTCGATCAATAAAATTTCAACTTTGTACATTTTCTGCAAAATCTAATTTCGCTCTTTTCTCCTTCATTTTATTTTTGTAGGGCTACACTTTTCGTCTCTTCATGTCGTGCAAAATATGTATTTATTTTGCATTCGGTGAAGCTTGTTATGAGCAAATATAACAGTCAATACTGCAGTTGTTGGAATACCATCTGTTGCGTCATTTATCGCATGAAACTGCTAGAAATGAACTTTTCTTCACTTTCATTCGTTTAGAGCATACCGCTGCTTGGTTAAGGTGGGGGAGTTTAAAACAAACGGATAACGAGGCACGTGTGATTTATGGAAGATCATAGTTCAGATTGAATAGTGTTTTCGGGCATCGTTGAATTTCCAGGTGTTCATTGATCGCTTGAAAGTCTTTCCGCTTTCGAACATCTCTTTTTTGCTGCTGAGATATTTAGGATAGCTTTTTTCATGCAATATTCTTCAACGGCTCCAATTAAACAGCTTTTATCATGGCGTCTTCGAAATGCCTTACATACTTACTTATTGGAAATTTTGCATTCGCTGCACACACTTCATCTGCTCTGCAATAGCATTATCAATTTATGGTTCTATACAAAAAAAGACTTTTTCTATTTTAATTTTCTTTTCTGGACAACAAAAATACTTGTGCTTAATTTTTTCTTCTTTTTTTTTGTATTGATGATTAATAATGTGTGAGCAAAATGACCAGTTTTAGAGAATTGATATTGTGTTAACGATTTTCTGCACTATAAAAATTAACTTGCATTTCGTCTAGCCCACATGCACTGCGCGCATCAGCATGCCATTGCACCATGGGTATTCAGTAAATGAATTTTATGCATAGGAGAAATTTGGAACAATTAAAACAGCAATCGGCAGCGGCAAATGTTGAAAAGGAAGATGGAGGGAAACGTGGTGACGATACAACATCCAGCGAAGATGGTTCAGTACTTGAAAGTACTATTTCTAGCACTACTCGGTCTGATAGCAGTGTTAGCGTCAGTGAAGCTGTAACCGTTCCTGCACACTCAGGTCGTACACTCCGTACTCGGCAGTTAAAGTCAGAATTTATTCCAAGGCGTTTACGCAATGCGCGTAGGGAGCTTACATCATGCTACAGACAGAGTGATAGTGATCGTGATTTGAAAAATAATGATGATGATGATGACGATAACACTAATAATGATGATGATGGCAACGATCTGCGCAATTCAAGAATACGTCGTTTTGCGTGCTTACCGAAACCGTCAGTTTCACGCATGATTGCCGATAAGATTCTCACCAAATCCATTGCACGAACACGTAAAAAACGTTACACAACAGCAGTTTCCACGAGTGCAGTGAAACGAATCAAAGAAGCAAATAACACTGGTGGTAAACGTAGGTTAGGTGAAGACGATGATGATAGCTATGATAAAGATGAGGACAGTAATGTTGATGATGGTGATGATAATAATGATGACGATGACGAGTTTGACGATACAGATAAGGAAAAAGGAAGAATACATGCACGAAAAAAGCATTGCAGTAGTGATGAAAATGATGATAAATCCCATACAAATGATAAAAAGATGGATGCGATGAGTGGCAGTAATGCAAGTCGGAAGAGCGAGCGGAAACGACAAGGACTTCGAGACAAAGAACCCGAGCCGGTGAAAAAGAAAAGATCAAAAGATATTGATGATACAAAAAAGGTGGGATTTTTCCAGAAAAAATGAAATTTTTCAAGTTTATAGTAATTTTTTTTTTTAGTCTATTTCAAACATTTGAAGTTCAAAACAATTTCAGAAAAATTATTTTCACCATGTTATGATTTTTTATCAGAATTGTTTCGCTGTCGTGGCATGAAAGCTTTCATTTCAGTTGTACAAAATTGGAAGTGTTGTGGCAGTATATGAGGATATAACGCGTAAGGGAAAATGGCTTCCAGCGGTTGTCGTTGCAGAATCATCGTTTAAAGCCGCAACAAAGGGAACTATAAATATTGGCAAAAGTGATATTTTATTGCGAAGCTTTAAGGATTCAAAATAGTATGTTTTAAATATCAGAATTCTAATGTTTCAACAACTATAGTTAGAATAAATCCATTTCAACAACTATAGTTAGAATAAATCCAAGAACCGATCGCCCGATATGACGACTGACATTGTTTACCTTTGTTTGATTGAAATGGCTTACATTATGGTTCTGCTTGCGACTGCAGATAATGTATGCTAAATAGTTGGAAGATCGGTTTTGGTTCTTTAATTTTATTCGAAGGATTCTTAAAGACATTTGGAATCTCTCCGTCTTTATGTTACATGGAGTTTTGTTTGCTGAGAAAATAAGTAGTTAATTTATTTCTGCAAGTTTCAAGTTTTGTTTTTCAGCTTTGCTTGTCCACTGAGTAAATTGTCTTCACCGGGTACTTCAGTTCTCAAGTTTCCTGACCCATCGCCTAAAGCTGCAATGGATCGAGCTGTCGCTTTCGTTGAAAAAAGTAAGTAGATTGTGACATATAACAATTTTTTTGGCATTATTTGTATTTATATGACTTGCGAAGTTAATGAGGATGTTTTTTTTTAGAAATTTTTCCAACAGGATGGGAAAGGTCACAAATTTACGATGATGATGTGCGTTACAAGAAACGCGAGCGTACGTCTCCTCCGACTGATCAGAAAAAACGTTCGGATTCTTCTGGAAAAATGAAACGAGAAATTGAGAAGAAAACGTGCATTTAATTTCTATCATAAATACATTAATGCATTAATTCTTATCATAAATAATATAACGGTTGTTATTTAATTGGTCCATTGTGATCATTACTTTCATTTTGAATTTTGATGTGTTTTGCAGTTTCGCTGAGAGTAGCTCTTCAGAAAGCGAGAGCAGCACTGATGAAGAATATGGTGAAGAAAGAGATCAGTTTACTGCCCAGTTATATAAGTTCCATGAAGAAAGAGGTTTTTTTTCGGTATTTTACAGTATGAGAATTTGAGGTATATTAGGTTTAGAATTGCCGTTTCATCTTCGGAATAAGTTTGAGCTTGTAAGTAGCCTGCATTGAATCGGTATTTAGGCCAGTTCAAAAGGTCGTGTATTTTTTTTTTTAAATAAAAGTAGATACTATAAAAAACGAAAAATTTTACATTTGAATCTTTTTTATTGAAAGCAGTTGGAGGTTAAACATTTTTGGCTGCAATTTTACTTGCAGGAACTCCAATTAACCGAGCGCCAATACTTGGTGGAAAAGACATAGATATGTTTCGATTGTATAATGTGGTTCAGCGATATGGTGGTAAGAAACGTGTAACCGAAAACAATCAGTGGAAGTTGGTTTTGCGAAAAATGCATTTGGAGGGATGCCCAGGAGCAACTTCGGTTACTGTCAAAAATGCTTATTCAAGGTGAATAATTATTTTCTTCTGAAAAGGAAATATGAAAATTAATTTTTACTTGTAATTTTTTTCAGATATTTAGACCATTTTAACTCATTTTATCGAAATTTGGGTATTTCGAGTTGGTTGTCTACTCCGACACCGTCAACTTCCAGTCGTAGTGAACGTCCAAGTCGTTTGTTAGATCGCCATAATATACAGGTTTGGATTTATTACTACTAGTAAATTTTTCTAAATTTTCAAGTGTTTTTATGAGACCAGCATATCGTTTTCAATTTTGTAGTTGCAAAGAAGGAAATGGGCATTAACGGCAACGAAGAAAAGAGAGAAAGGACAAAAGGAGAGCGCAAATAAGGGAAAAGTAACGAAACGAGAAAAATATGAGAGCATTTCACGTATGAGAAAAGAAAAAGTGAAAAAAGACGAGCGAAATTTGACGAAATCCGATGTCAGTGAAGATGACGATAAAATCAAGAGGCATGTTATTTTGTTTCCTTTATTCTTTTCACTGGAATATTTTTTTTAAATTTGCGCGACACATCGAATGTTATTGACTTTCATTTCCGTAATTTATTTCTATCTGAATGTAAGAATTAAGATGAACAGACATTACTGAAACTGGGCATTTTTTTCAGAAGTTTTACGCAGCACTACTTGTCAGAGTGAAGCATTTAACTCATAAATCAAGATAATTGTTCTAACATGCGATCGTACTATATATATATATATATATTATTGGGGAAGATCAGAAAGGCTAAATAAGGAGTTTTTGGATACTAATGATTCTTGGATTTTTTTCAGAAAAGAGAACGTTGTAGTAATTTGACGCATTAATTAGCATTTAATTTTTTTTAGTGCATTATCCGCTTCATCACCGAGTTCAATATCGCTACTTTGCTTATCACCTGGTAGCAAAACAAAGCCTAAGATAAAAGATGAGGAAGAGCATGATAAAGGAAGTGTAAGCGATAGTGGAACAATCGAAAGTGCAAAAGAAAAAGGAACTTTAAAGATTGAGAAGGAATCAAATCGAGTTAAACACCGAGGTCCAAAGAAAAAGGATAATGAGAAGGATGCAAATAAGTTCGTGCTGATTTAATTTAATTCTTAAAGTCAAAACATGAGATATTAAACATGTGCCTAGATATGTTTCTTACTAACAAAGTTTGATATTTTCAGCTTCCACTTCTAAGAATTTTCTTGAGTTTTCAATTTTATTCTTTGTTAGTAATTTGTCGTAATGTATGTAGATTTATGTAGATATGTAGATCGTAGATTTCAGTCCGTTTAATTCTGTTATAGAGATGAGCAGCAGCTTGACTC
>JARVGP010000691.1:0-32849 GCA_029876185.1 Mansonella ozzardi | reverse complement strand
TTTTTTTTTTTTTTTTTTTTTTTTTTTTAAAAAAAAAAAAAAAAAAAAAAAAAACTGTCATATTTGAAACTGTGCAACTTTATTTGTTTCTATTTGTAGAATTTTACTAATCCTTGCACCATTTCCATTATTTTAAATATTTTTTTTCTCTTCAATAAACTTCAATTGATTCAATTATTTTAATTCTTTGATGATTTTTAGCGAATAATTTGTGATCATTTAAAAAATTTAGCTTGAAAACTATTTTCAGTAGAAATTACAGGTAAAGTATTAAGTCCTTTATTTTGATATGTTCATTTTATTTTGTTTATGTATTATCAGAATCTGCATAGGATTGTTTTTTTGTTTTCAGGCCTTTTAAATCAAGAAACTCATCAGCAACTTGCAGAACGCAAAAAATTGCATGTTGTTGAACTTTCACCACATAGGAGATATTTTCCTGTCAAAATTGCTTCTCCTTTGCAATCAGAGCTGAAAACAGAGCGAGATATAGAACCTAAAGAAGTAAGTTCAATTGTTTGTTCCGTTATCTACACGACAGCTGATCAGAAAGTTTTACTGACAAGAAATCATGATACTTTTCTTCAGAAAGATTCAATTGATTTACTGTTTTATTTTCAAAATCA
This sequence comes from Mansonella ozzardi, assembly GCA_029876185.1. Lineage (NCBI taxonomy): Eukaryota > Metazoa > Nematoda > Chromadorea > Rhabditida > Onchocercidae > Mansonella > Mansonella ozzardi. The sequence continues at coordinate 32,223 of JARVGP010000691.1, read as the reverse complement.
TATAAGGAAGGTGAAATTATTATTTGAGAAGTTAATATTTTTCAGAAATTATTGTTAAATGATTTTTATGGCGAAGGACGTTTGCCGCTGATCAAAAAACAGGTCCCCTTCTATGCAAATCTGCCTAACCATCTGAATGCCGAGGCGCTCAAATACCGCTTCCGAAATAGGGATAAAGTACTCATTTCTGTTTTTATTTTTTCCTTTTTTTTCCAAAATCAGGGTAGAAGCATTAATTTGTTATGAGACCAAAAGAAACGAGTCTTCACTCACATCAAGCATTCTTGATAGATCATAATTTGATTACGACTGAAAAAAAAAAGCGAGTTAAAAGTTATCATTTCATTTAAAAATAATTATTGTTTCACTGTCACTTTTTTAGAGCATGATACGGTTGATGGCCGATGATGTTATACCGCGCTGGACTCGTGATGAACGCCGAAAATGGGCTGAACAAAAACATCAGGATATGATAAATGGATTAATTTCGTTGCCGAAAGGAATTGGCTTGTCGGAAATTCTACCAAAATCTAATGAAACATAATTGTTGAATTGAATGCTGCATTTTTGATTAGGAGATACATCCGAACAGAGAATAGGTATACGAAATGCAAAATGTTTTTTCTCATGAATGTTTTTAAAATAGATAAATATCTTTTCCTTGTGTAGAATTTCTGAAAAAATTCTTAAGAGTTTCCGAAATAAAATGTCGATTCATAAACACTTCCAACGAAAAGCTTAATCGTAAATCCAATTGTAGTTTTACCGTAAACCATAGATACATCCGAACTCTTAGTCACTATTATACAAATCTTGATAAAAAGATAATTCCAAATCAAAGAGATAATTCGCTTTTGTAAGAAAATTTATCTATGAATGTTTCAAACAAGACTTTCGAAGCTTTCATCAATTAAAAGCTGATAGTCATAGCTGCAAGTGAGCACCTTATCTCAGTATCTAAAGTATCTATCGATATTTGCAAATATCGCAGTTTACTCTTCGTAGTCGAAGTTTTGCAAATTTCTCGATTTTGAGAAGTATTGAAGCTTATAAAGTATAAGAATGTTTATTGGCCGAACATCGATATGATTAATCTGAAAGGTTATTTGAAATGTCATATTCCTTTTAGTAGCACAGTAAAATTTGATCAATTCATTCTTTGGCATACGTTCCGGAACAGTAAGTACATGAACAGAATCTTGGAGACTTGGAGTTGTTGAAAAAAGGGATTTCTAGATCATGAATGAAATCAGTAGTAAAGGAAGGAAGTGATTTATTTAATGATGAAATGAGAGTGTAAGATGGGAGTATCTTGTTGTGTAAATATTCTATTGTTTTAAAAGTCTTTCTTGTGAAGTGAAAAAAATTTCTTAGACTAAACTTAACATAATATTAAATATATTAAAACGCGCCTCGCTTGACAGGTGTTTAATTTCACTTTAAATTTAAAGAAAATTTACTAATAATTTCAGATACCTCTTTATTAAAAAAAAAAACTGATGTATAGAAGCTGGCATAGAGGGTGCAAAGAAACCGATAAGCGCTTCTTTTTTATTCTTTGCTTCTTGATATATCCCTGAGATATTAAGTTTTGATTTATTTGTAAATATTTAAACTTTCACAATTTTCTCTCCTTACGGCCTAACTTTAATTGCTATTACAAACGACTAAATGTACTTCTTCTATTGTAAATTTGCGAATTTTCTATCGAAATTTAACCAATAGTCCAATGCTTTATTTTTATTAATGTTTAAAACGATATACTTTATAAGGTGGTTGCTTGCAGGATCAGAATTTTTACAAAGGGATCTTTTGATTTCAAAGCGAGTCATCTCTAAGTAATAGGTGTTTGCTCGCTCGCTTGGTGTTTCGGGATTAATTTTATATTATATATCAAAGATCTTTGAGTAGTGGAAATATGGCAGATACCAAAGCGTTACCAATATTCGCATTTACGGATGATCGGATACAATTGCAGCAATTACGTTCATATATGAAAGAGCATGGTTCGTCTATCAATGAAGAAGGTCAGTTCACATTGAAGTAAAAAGGTCAGCTAATTGACCTTCAGTTCATATTTGTATTTCCCAGAAAAATTCATAATATTCTCCTACTCAATTGATTACATTGAAATGGACAGTTGTAATTTTCAGGACCTGCAGATTTTAGTGAGAATTTGGAAGAATTGGTTAAGGAAGTGTCTGTTTTGGGTAGCTTAGAAAGTGAAAAGGAAGTAGAAATGATTTTGAATTCGATTTCATCGCTTATTGTTGTACTTACACCAGAAGCAGCTGAGAAAATAATCAATGAATTCTGTAAGCAATTATGCTCGGAGAATTTCAAGGGTATTGGCTGGAGTAGCAATGTAAGTTTGTTCATTGATTCTCTTTGTTACTAACTTAAATTTTTTATAACAAGTATGTTTTTTTGCAATGAAACAATTTGTAGAATTTATTTTGCTATGTTTCTAATATGTTCATGATTTCATTAGTATTATATTAATATTAACTTATGAAGTTAGACATTTGAGTTAGACTGTAAAAAATGTTGTAATCTCTTTTCGATTTTATCAATTTAAAAAAACAAATGATCGGAATAGTTCAGCAATTTTTGGCTTCTTTTATCGTTATATTGTGATAATTCAAGCAATTGAGATTCTTGCATTTATTACTGATGCTTATAATTTATAATAAAATCTTCAGGCCTCATCAGCTGTTCGAACCCTTTCAAACTTATTTTTTGCGTTTAATAAGCATCCACAAGTGCAGCATGCTCTTTATGTTGCATTGGTAGCTTTGTGCGGACGAGCACGAATTATCGGAGATCTGGATACAAGTACTGAGAAAGTGCAGGAATATTTCAACCGTTGGTCATTGGATCTGAAGCAGCAGCGTAGTCTTTTACGACTGATTCATTGGGCTCTTATCGAAGACGGAAGAGCTGATCAAGCAGCTAAAGTTAGTTTGATAAAGTTCATTGCAATAAGATAAAAGTTTCAAGCTAGCGCAAAAGTAGTTGTGATTTCATAAAGATTGGAATTCGACAAAGTATACTTATTTTCTTTTGATCCGGAATTGTTTAAGTCATCGAAACCAACGTAAGTTAATGGACAGGTATTAAGTATTCCCTCTATTTCTGCTATTAACTTATCAGTTCTCCTTCTATTTCCTGTCTTAAATGATTGAGAATCATTATTTTATTAGTATTATATTTTTTCCCCGTTTTAGACAATGACAGCCTTATTGAGAACATACACTGATGCAGATGCTGCATCTGCTGTAGAAGATGCTCGTGAATGCGTGCGAACAGCAATCGTTGATCCGAAATCGTTCAGTTTCGATCATCTTTTACTTCTTTCTGCGGTGCAGCGGCTGGAAAAAGTATAATATTTATTGAAGACGTAAATCATAAGTAGAAATGAGTGCATTAGTTAAATTTGAAAATGCATGCATTAGGTAATGATTCAGTTGCAAGTAATTATCAATGGAACAGCGAATTTTATCGTTCTATTCATTTATTAACGTATCCTCTGATAATATCCTCTGCTATTATATTATAATAATATAATAAGAGAGTGGATCTGTTGTTATTTAATGTGTTTTCAGAGTGATCCATTGATGCACGAAGTATTAAAATTGTTTTCCAAGGGTACTTTAAAAGATTATCAAGTCTTTGTTGTGAAACATCCTACATTTATTAGTGAGATGCTGCACGTTGATGATACAGTTTTAATTAAGAAGATGCGGTTGTTAACACTGATGGATATGGCTGAAAAAAATACTGTAAGTTGTTAGTAATTGATCAGAACAAGAAATAAAGTTTTATAACTGTATATCTGGTAAGTCATCCTACTCACTTTGAGTTTGAAATTTAACAATTGTTTGAAAACAAATGAATCATGCTTATACAATGGAATAAAATAACTTCTCTTTTTGGTTTCGTACGATTTAAATTGAATCCACCAAGTATATTTTCTTAGAAAAAATTTTTCAGCAATATCTGACAATAGATTATTTGCAGGTCATATCTCTTCATGATTTATCGCGTGAAGTTGATATACCAGAGAATGAAGAACTTGAAGAATTTATAATTGAAGCAATTAGGATAAATGCAATCAATGTACGTTTATTTATGTATGCCTCTTTTAAAAATCTAACCACAAAACATGACTTTTAGAATTTGCTTTTTTGCATCAGTGGTTTTTTCGCTTGATGTTTCCATGTTTCAGGGTAAGATAAATGAGTTTAAAAAAGAACTCAATGTGACATCGCTTCAGCATCGAAGTTTTGGTCGTCCACAATGGGAGCTTCTACGAAAACGGCTTATTACATTAATCGGTAGTTTGAGTACCTCATACGAAAATATCATGAATGTATATGCTAGTGCTAATACTGCATAATTTATATGTACTTCTTATTCATTTGTATTGTTGGTTGCATGTAAGACCATGTTAATATTCGTTGAACTCAATGTTTGTTATCCGGTTTGACGATGAAATCTCAACAAGAGGAGAACACAGTAAAAAATAAATGGATTTGTAATGCTGATTTTTCGTCAAATAATTGTTTGAAAAATGACAGTGTTGTTAATAAATTGTTGTGGTTATAACTTCGATAATAAACTTCATATAGAAATTGTTATTGCTTTGAATTTGCATTCGTTTGTACAACTTCACTCTTAATTTTTATATTGGTTCAAATGTCAAAGTTTTTGGTGAGGTTGCAGTGTTAAGGTTTTATTTTTTTCTGGGGTCTTAGTTTGTTTCATTGTTTTTCGTTCTGCGGATTATTTTTAAAAAAAAAGTAAAATGAAACCATCATCATGGAAATTGTGTATTTAGGGTTTTGCCGCAAATTGTTGAATGGATGTCGGTGGAAGTAGTACTGGATCCTCCCAGGTAGAAACTCTTGATAAGGAGCAAGTGCTTGAATGGATCTTGGATTTGAGTGATTCAAATAAGCGAGAACAAGCACTTCTGGAACTGAGGTAAACTGTTTACTTTGACCTTGTATTGGGCCTTAGATAATCATAGATCTTAATATTCGCATTTTTCTTGTTAAGTTAATATGTTTGTATGGTTTAATGAAATTAAACGTCTTATAATTTTTCAAAATTTTAAACGATGCCTATACGAGTAAAAGATATTTTAGTTTTCAAGGATTAGTGATGCATTAAAATTTTTTTTTGTGTATAAATTATAGCAAAAAACGAGAGACAGTTCCTGATTTACCCTTATGGTTGTGGTATTCATTTGGCTCAATGGCTTCTCTGCTTCATGAAGTAATCTCAATCTATCCTGCAATTATGCCGCCGACACTTACTGCAGGACAGTCGAATCGTGTTTGTAATGCTCTAGCTTTGATGCAATGTGTTGCTTCACACAAGGAAACTAGAAGTCCATTTTTACAGGGTAATTTTTCAGATTTCTGAAGGAGATTACCGGTATTTTTTAGCATCTGGCACTGATTTGTCTAGTTCAGTTTAGTTTGATCTTTTTGAGCTGCTTCCGTAAATATATATTCTCTGCTAGTATTGACATTATTTTAGCATAGTTCATATTTTGAACAAATTTATCAAGTATTACAAAAAACATTACGCAATTATTTTTATTTTTAAATTCGTGACGGGTCGATGTAAGCAATTGAGCATTACCATCAAATTTCCGAGAAAAATCCTTTTTATATGCTATATATAGCTTTCATTCTGGCTAATTGTCACTACTAGTATTTTTATTCGATATGAGGAAATTGATAGACGAATATGATAGGTAAAAATAAATTAAAACAATTGAAAAATAATTGTTTAGTTCAAAAAGTCGAAATGTTTGCATAATTTATTTTTTGCAGCCCATATTCCGTTGTTCTTGTATCCATTCTTGCACACAACGAAGACTTCGAGACCGTTTGAATATCTTCGATTGACGTCCTTAGGTGTCATCGGTGCACTGGTAAAAACTGATGAACAGGTAAGTTATGACAATGAATCGAGGAACCAGTGAGCTTCGAAGATCATTTCGAAGTAACTATTGTGATTCTGCGTGATTTTCTTCAACAGAATAATTTTTTAAGGAAGTTATCCAGTTCTTGCTTTCAACAGAAATTATTCCCTTATGTTTACGGATTATGGAAAACGGAACAGAGTTGTCAAAAACAGTGGCCACTTTCATTCTGCAGAAAATATTGCTTGATGATACTGGTTTAGCATACATTTGTCAAACCTATGAACGCTTTTCCCACGTTGCTATGATTTTGGTAAGCTCATAAATACTTTATTCCCACGATTGGCTTCTGTGTAAATGCAAAATAATTTTTTGATATTTTTGATTTTTGATATGACAATTACATTGTAATTGTAAGGATATATTTATTGAGCAATTGCTGTCTTTTCTGCATTCATCCAAAAATAATGAATGGAAATGACTGCATTGTGCCTTCGATAACTGGAACTTATTTTTACTTACTGTGATTTAATGGATTTCTGCTTTGTTCACGAGTTTTCTAGAGTGTAATACTCTATTATAGGGTAAAATGGTGTTGCATTTGGCCAAGGAACCGTCACAACGACTTTTGAAGCATGTTGTTCGGTGTTATAGTCGTCTTTCTGATAATCCAAGGCAGTTGTTTCCTCTCATTTTGTCCGATTTCAATTATAAAAATGTATATTCTTAGGCATGATTGTAAACAAAGAAAGTCATGTTTGGGTTTCTATTTCCCAGTTTTTGTTAGCAGATAATTATTAATATTTTTTAGAGCTTTGCAAGCATTACGGCAATGCTTACCAGATCAGTTAAGGGATGAAACTTTTACTCGAGTCCTTGCAGATGACAAATCGACTAGACACTGGTTGAAACAACTTCTGAAGAATATCGGTAAACATGATTTATGCTTTTCCTAAAACACTCATTGAAAGCAGTGGAAACATTCAGGTCTTTGTCATTCAACCACTTTAGAAATGCAGGATGTTATTTTCAGGTTTTCCTGTGAGCCCTTGAAAGAAATGCTGAAGATTTTTAAAAAATTCAATATCAAGAAATGTCGATGCTTTTGTAAAAAGCAGATTTTTGTAAGCTAACTGCAAGTTTCCAATCGATTGTGTCCAAATTTTTTTCCGATGCAGCTGATATTATTTGTGATGAAAAACTATTATTTGTACATCTTAATAATAATGAATGGTTTTATTAAGAAATTATATTGTTGACCGTCTGTCTTTTCACTGGCATCCAGATTTTTATTTTAATGATGAACATATGAATATCGAATTCGTGTTTCAATAAAAGTTAAGAAGCAAGCCATAACGGAAGAAATGGATAAAAAACGCAACTGAGAAGTAAGGCTGAGCAAATTTTGTAGCATTATAAGTCAAAATAATATGGCGGCTTTATTTTGCAGATTTCATTGCAAAGATTCCAGATGTTGAGGGGGATTGATATTGGCAGTAAAACAGTAAATGGTAGCAACTGTCGAATCATTTGCTGTGTATAAGCATGGAAGCTTTTTTTTTGCCAAGATTGCTAAGTTTCTGATTCCAATACTTCACATGTGTTACTTCCATCCATGATTAATTTCCGTCTGACAGTACATTTCGATATTCGGAGATCGTTTTTGCTAGGATAAGCAACTAATAGTTCACCGTTGTGTTGTCTGATCTAAAATAAGCGTTTATGTTAAGCTAAAACGCAATTCTCTACACTAAGTTGTTTCCTACATTAGGATCAATAGGCAAGAAATTCAGGACAATATCATCCGGATGCTCGTACAAATGTCTGTAGTTTATTCGAATAATAAAAGACATCCACTTACCTTAACCTGTTCCACAATTAAATTTGTCAAACACCCTTGCATGACAATTTCTTCGATAAATGTATCCATTACTTTTAAGCAAGTATCTTCTGTTACAGTGCTCGTTACTTCCACCAATATATCTTTCGTCTCCACTTCAAGCTGCAAATAAGCATTGTACAAAGGGGCAACTTTTATCATTCCATTTCAGTGTAAAAATATAAGACATTATAGGACCTTTGTCTCTTCGCAATTCGTCACGGGTGGTACACTGATAATCAGACCATTTGCATCCATCAGACACGGATAAAGAGGTAGCTTTTGAATGAGATACATGTACCTAGAAATATCTATATGCAGAATTCTTCAAAACGCCACTTATTCACTTCCCTATGCTCCATAACTGCGTAAGATGTTCAACTGTAATAATAAAAATATCGTCTTTAATTTTACTTACTCCACTTTCAATGAAAAAATTTGAAAACAAAGATCTACCAACTTATGAGTATTTGATACCACGTTTCGTTTCTCCTTTTTTCGAATTTTTTCTGCTTCGTTTGCTAAATCTGACAATAATTCCTTTCCAGAAATTTTTTTATTTCGATGTAATGGTGTTATCTACAATAATAAATTCATAATTTGATTAAAAAAAAAAAAACCGAAAGAATTTTTTTGGAAAAAATATAAGCTACCATCAATTGATCAGGATCAATAGCTCCGTAAATTAAGGGAGGTTGAAGTTTGCGAAAATTGTGTGTTCCAATGCTTGCAATAGTCCTCTCTCCACAAACAGATGAATGTAATTTATTCTGAAATAAAACTTATTAAAAAAATATATCTTAGAAAAATAATTTGCAATGATTATGTGCAATAAGATCAATCGCAGATTTGTTTGTTAAAAAAAAAAAAAAGTAAATGAGTAAGTGAATTACTAATTACGTTGAAAAACTTGAAGTCAAAATACCTGAATATTTAGCAGTTGTTTTATTTTATCTGCATTTAATAAGCAATCCTTCAAAATGCAGCAGACAATATATGGACGAATTTCCAGTGCTTCTTTCGTTCTCTCAATTAATGTCTGAATAATAAGAGTTTTGAGTGACTTTGTTAAAATAGTTGATGATACTTTTTCTACAACTTCAAAAATACTTCCCCGAAATAGATCACTTAGAGTTTTGAGTGACTTTGTTAAAATAGTTGATGATACTTTTTCTACAACTTGAAAAATACTTCCCCGAAATAGATCACTTACTGTATTCATTCCATAATTGACTGTGATTACCGGAACATCTGATACAAACTCGTTTTTGACAGTGTTGCTTAGAGTTGAGTTTGGTTTGGATCCTTCATTATTCTTTATCGGTATTTTTGGTACTTTCTTTTTCAGATAATCTATTAGCGCAAAAGTCTTGTGCCTTGGATCTTCAATTAATTTTTTAAACCGACTGTCAGAAAACCTGGAATTATTATTCATCTATTTATAATATTCCAAACGAACACAAATAAATAATGAAAATGCATTAGACAAAACATGCGCCTACTTATTATTAGCGAGTTCTAGCGTTTTTATCTTTTTGCAATTGCAAAACAAGAATGGAAGGTCGATGATTTCGTTATCGGACAAATTTACGGTCTTCAGATTGTCGTTCAGTGAATTCACTTCGATAGGCAATTCTTTGATATGATTCGAGTTAAGGATCAAAGTGTGCAACTTTGATTGACTAGGGAAGGAGGTTGGAAATTCGGTTAATTGATTGTAAGACGCATCAAGATGCTGCAGGGAAACAAGATTCGTCATATCGGGCAGCAACGAAATCTCAAAAAACGAAAGGAAAATATGTATACTTGTGAACTGCTAAATGCTAAATGTATTTATGTCGTCTAGAAATAACCATCAAAAAATAAATTTAGAAAGATCAAACTACAAAACAAAAGTTGTAAAAAACGTAAAATCATATGACAATGCAAAATACTGTTCTGAAATACGGAAAATAAATATTTATACATACCTTGTTGTGCGCAAGTAAAAGCGTCGAGAGATGAGACAAAGAACCAATTGTAGATGGAAGTCCACCAAGTTTGTTTGTTGATAAATCAAGAAATTGTAATTCTTTCAAGTTACCAATATTTTCCGGAATATGTAGTAAAACATTACTGTGCAATATAAGCTTCCTTAGCTTTGATGCTTTCTCCACGCAGGTATGTAATATGCTGAGCTCAAGCCGAGTAAGTTCAATATAATTGAGCGGAGTATTCTAAAATGAAAAATAATGCGAATTAAATTTCACTAAACTAAAAATACATCCTTATCATAAAATAACATTTATTCTAAAATACTAATTTACAGATGTAAAAATATAGCGATTAAGAAAAATAGCAAAAAGTAAGTCTTTTTTTTTCTTCATAACTTACTGAAGCGAAAATTGCGCCCTGCAACTGTTCATCATTGATATTTGGATTTCGATCCTCAATTGGAATAGAAGTTAAATTAAGTTCGCATCGACCCTCTGCTATAACTCGTCGCAATTCTGGCCATTCCAACAGTAGCTCATTATTCGATATAATACTACGAGTACTGCATGAATTCATATCTAAATAAAGTAATATTAAGAAAATATTAACTTACATATTTTCGCACTAAAAAAATTCAGAAATGCACAAATCTGTTTTAGAAAGAGACAGAATACATCATTTTTCCATGATATTTATCCAAAATTTAACAAGTTTGAAAAAAAAAAAAAAAACCTTATCAAGCAATTTCAAATTAAAAATCAAATATTAAAGATATTATTCATTAAAAAATTTAAAATATTTGAAATAATTTAAAAGACTTAAATATTTACTGCTCTTCTATGTTTATTTCTAAATGAAATTTCTAGTATATATAGCTAATGTTGTCTTTAAAAATATTTATCTATTTCAATAAGCCGAAAGAATGAAAGTCATAATGGCTAAGTATAAAGTTTTGTTTATGCTTTTTAAAATCATAATTTCGTTTCAGTCGTTTATGAAAATATTGCATATTCAAAATTTTAAAAAAAAAAAAAAAAGAAAAAACGCTTCCATTACATTTGCATTTGCATTTTTATTCTATTGGCATTTCCATTGAGTTTGAAAAGTTTGTGGCTTTTATTCTCGAAAGGTCAATTATTTTTATGAAGAAATTTAAAAGTTATGAGGGAAATTAAACTAATTCCAATCACAGTTTAGACGTTTTTCTCAGTGTTACTACAAATTATTAGTAAGAGTAGAAAATTATTTAAACATTACTTTAATATTACATATTACTTGAATTAAATCTTGCTTGAATATATTCTGCTAAATAAAACTTCAAAACTGACACATTGCGTGATAAAAGTGATAATGGCTTGATATCTCCAACGTATTTAAGTAAATTGAAAATTTGACTAAGCTTCAGGAAATTTGGCTAATCAATGTTAAACTCATTGAAATAAACTGAAATCGGTCTTTTTGATCTATTTTTTTTTACTCATTGCAAAGAAACTATCTTTTCTTTACCCAACTGAAAATGAAACTGTCCCAGTAAATGAAGTAACTTTTCTTCTTGGCCAGAAAAGGTATCAATTCTTGGCCAGAAAAAGTATCAATATAGGTCCATTACCGTTTCATAGAGTAATTGATAACAGTAGTGATCTATGGCATCTCGTCTAATTGTAGTCAATGCATTTAATTAGGAGAAGCAGAGGAGGAGCAGAAATATGAAAGATAATGTAGAGCAGTAAGTTAGGTAATTCGAAGAGAATATACAAAGTGATTGAAAAGAGATTGAAAGCAAAAGGAAAGGATTGCTAAGGACAAGAGAGACAAGGAGTAATAAGAAGATTGAAATAGCACGGCTATTACAGATGGCAATGAAAGGAGAGAATGTTTAGTCTTTGTCGTCCTGCTGTTCTCTTCTGTATGGTCATCTCTTTTGCAATAATAGCCAAGTAAGCTATAAAATCATACGGTTTTCTGCCGGACCGGCTAAATATTCCGGAATTTGAGTATTTCAGGAATGTTTCAGAAATTTCAGGACTTGAAAAGATTGACTTTTACTGTTGTCAGTTTTATTTTCTGATTTATTTTATAGTGTTAGTCATACTTTCAATTGTATTTCAAATTCAAATGTTAAATTTTCTCTCAAAGTAGTGTATTGGTCATGACTGCGTTGGTCATCTCATATTGGTCATCACGTGTTGGTCATGACTATGTTGATCATCACTGTGTTGGCCACCATTGTGTTGGTCATCACTGTCTTGGATCATGAGTATGTTGGTCATGGTTAAGTGCACTCTGTATTGTCCATAAAAAGTTCACTGGAGATTTGTTATTTGCAAATAAAATATCAGCATAGAGATAGATGTATGATTATTTCTTAATTATTTCGTTTGAAAAAATTTTCCAATTCTAACTACTATCATAATGTATATAACGAGGAAAAATATTCCAATAAGTACTCTTCAATGGCGTACTTCTATTTATATCATGAATTCAACATTTTTGATAATATTTTCAAAAAATTTGCTTTCAAATTCGGCAAAAAATTAAATGTCAGATTGGTAGTAAAATTATTTAAATTAGTAGTCAGAATCCTATAGCTGATAGAATTAGTATCATTCGTTGTTGATAGTTCAAAGTAATCTTGAATATACACAATCACAGTGTATGGAACAGAAAAACAATGATGATGAACTCTTTTACGGATTAAACCCAACAATATATTTCCCATAACTATCTTCGATAGCACTATTCAATTATCATTTACAGTCGTCATGTTTATTATTATGTCACTTATTTTGCCGTTTATTTCTGCAGTAATAGTATGGTGATAGTTATAATAGTTAAGTTTATGGTTATTTCCATGATTTCGATAATCATCTTCATGATTCTGATAACTATGTTTAGAACTGTTTTCATGATCATAGTGGCCTTGTGATTGTGCCAGTAATCAGCATCTTGCTTGTAATGATAATAATTGTGATTAGACCAATTATCGTAGTGTGTATATTCATGCCTATGCCTATCATTACCATGTATTTGATCATAATCATGATCATTACTTCCGCTACAATCATGATGATGCTAATTGTAGTCATGATGATGATCACAGTTGGGACTGGTGACATCCCTCTTATAATTATCTTGGCCATAATTATACCATCCGTTGCGTATATATCTGTGGACAAGCTAAAATGGCCAGAATATAGCATTCAAATAGAGCAAGGAAAGAAAAACAATCGAACATTTTACTGCTACTAATTATTATTTTGGAAGAGATTTAAAGTGTTTGATAGGTGAATTTTATTTGCTCTTTTTTTTCCTTTCAGAATTTTCAAAAAAGAAAAAAAATTGCCATCATTATATGTGTTGATTAAAAGTTTTGGACCAAGATTCCACTTCGTTTACTTTGAATGCTGTTAATTTTCGCTTGATTATATTAACAAAAAATGTGTCATTCCAGATCTTTCAAATTCACTTACATGTGAGATTTCTGTTACTTCTATAAGAAGATCACAGAAATGCTACTAATTTTTTTACAAGAACAAAATTTATTATTCATTTAAATCCATTTAGCTGATTAAAATGACAAATTGGGTCTTCGCTTGCTTAATTAATACATTAATCATCGTTACCATGATTATAAAGATTAAAAATCAACGAAATTAGTGTTTATAAAATTTTATTAAATAATAAATCCACAATTGAATAAAGCAAATTTTGTCATTTTTTAATAAAGCTATAATTATTACCGCTTAGAATTGGCGCTGAAAGATTCTGTTTGTTTGATGTCAGTAGAAGCGACTAACTCAAAGAAGGATTGATATAATCTGATCATATAAATATTTTATCATTGCATTGCACTCCAATGAATCTATAAGTTTTAAGACTGTGTTTCAGAATGAATTTCAAATTTATGAATGCGAAAAACAGAAGTTATCGGTCAGTAAATATAAAATAAATTTAGGAAAAAAAATAAAACAGAATGGCGGCCAAATCACTCACAAAGTAATTATAAGCCTGATTAATTTGTATCAGTAATATGTAGAATACATTTTTCGTGATTGCATAGACATGACGAATTGTGATTTGAATATGGAATGTTAAAGTTAAGTATTGAAAAAAAAAAAAAAAAAAACAAATGAAAGGACGAATAATTGTAAATAAAGCCATCCAATGTACATAATATTGCATTGTAGAATTTATTCTATCATTATTTTGCAAAATAACTATCGATTTATGCAAATGTTATCGTAATTCAACCTAAGCCAGAGATTTTCTCCGAATCCAATATTTCGAATGAAATTTTATTAACATGAATTAATTATTCGATTAGAGATCAAAAATAAAAATCGATGATTTAAATAGATTTAAATATTCTTTTTCTATCCTTCATTTCTATCTTAAAACTTATTTGTGAAAATCAACATAGAATTCATTTGTATGACATGATTTATATTTCTCCTTTAGAAATCATGCCAAATTTGATATCAAATGACTGTAAAACATTCAAAGATCCGAAATTGGAGAATTTTGACAAAAAACTATTCCCTTAACTTGCATCGGTTATTGCTAAGGGTTTAGCTTCGCACAATGCCTATGATCTCAGAATTTTTGAATTCGTATTTATTTTGTTTAAAGTGATACTAGATAGTAATATTGATATCGATTTAGCCTTTCTTAATTTGATTAGCTCAGGAAACCAGTTATTCTTGCCTATTGCAAGACATCCTTCTCATTTTTGCACTCTACATTTTAATAACAAAATGACGCATTTGGGTTAAATTTTGCGGGTAAAATCATTCACCAATGAGAAGTCATAAATATAGATGCTATGGCTATAATGCATTGCTAGACTAATTTTTTACTGCACTACAACTTCATAAAATCTCCAAATCCTATCTTCCTCACTTTAGGAGGAATTATTTTTGAATTCCACATTGAACAATAAATCAAGTTTAATTCTCTAATAAAATACCCGATGTTTAACTTTCCTGAGATGCATTATATCAAGTTATTTTGGATAATATCCTATTCTCGAAACCATTTCAAATTTCGTGTAGTTCTTTATTAAAATATTTCCGACGATCATTTAAAAAAAATCTGAGCTTGCTCATTATTCATAAATTAATCATTCATCTAATACTTTTTTTCTGTCGTGAAATTATTTCGGGGTATATTATCTCACAATGAAATGTTCGAAAATTAGAATGGTTTTTATAATAAGAAATCTCGACAATAACTTCTGAGTCAGAATTTTCAATCCATTTAGCTAAGTCATTATGTTATCACTACAAATTTATTAAATTTTCTGCTCTTTCTGTTCTTTCCTCCTTTACATTTCAAGTCCTAATTTTTTTAATTTCCCGTTTTTTTGATGTTTGAATAGTCAGTACATTCTGTTTTTTTTTTCAATTCTAAAACTGTGCTACATTTAAAGGTGCAATAGTAGTTGATTCAATTATTTGCGATATTAGATCACATGAGGACATGACCTCTAAAGATATGATTCCTTTAGTGATGATGATGACAATAATTGAAATTATGTTAGTTTTAATGGGCCAGCTGTTGTTCAGTAACCTATTTTAAATATTCCAACAATTGCAGGAGGCAATCTTGCAGTCCGTTTTCTTCGATTCAGTTCTTCCTACTTATCCAGATAATCTTTTGAATTACCAAATTTTCTCTTATTTTATCATTAGCCTTCATTAAAATGACACAATTGCAGAATTGGAGACGACACTAATAATCTGTGAAGATTGATGAATTTCCTCCAAATCATTGAACTCTTCATATTTTTTCTCGTGAAAACAGGTGAAGGCAAAAGTTGTATCTTCAGATGTTTAGAAATCGTTTGAAGAGCTTCTGTTTTCAAAGAAATAACCAAATGGAGATTGGTAGATGTTAGTTCTGGATGTTTTGAACTAAAATGAATTTTTAGTATATGGACAACTTGCAGCGATCTTTTCTGAAGTGACACAAAGCAGTGAATGTTCGAACTGGAGCGCATGGGGACCATGCATTTGGCCTGATAGAGAATTCAATGTTCGTTTTATCAACTAGTTCAGTCATCTATTTCCAATTTTTAAAATATTCCAGCCTGCAAGATG
This sequence comes from Mansonella ozzardi, assembly GCA_029876185.1. Classification (NCBI taxonomy): domain Eukaryota; kingdom Metazoa; phylum Nematoda; class Chromadorea; order Rhabditida; family Onchocercidae; genus Mansonella; species Mansonella ozzardi. The sequence goes on along the minus strand of JARVGP010000691.1, from coordinate 16,334 downwards.
TAAAAAAGTTTAAGATTTCCAATAGCACCATAAAAAATTCGGTACTGGAAATTTGCCATACATGGCAAAATTAATGGCACCTTAGCTCATTCCTTATTTGGCGAAGTTCTTTCGATTCGATTTTGTCCTACTAATCACAAAATTATTTCATTTTTTAGCATAAAATGATATCAAAAATGAAACCGATTATATATAATTTTACTCTCTGCAAATTTAAAATTTTCAAAAATTTCAATAATAAAAATTTTTAGAAATCCTCGAGTAAAAATCCACTCGTTATAGACGACATATATAAATCAAATATCACCTATCTGTCAGCAGCATTGGTTCTACAGACTTGTAAATCAGCGATATGGGAAGGCATTGCAAAGTTTTTACTCTTACATGGGTTCTGTTCTCATCAGCAAGAGACCTTGTGGAATGTGCTCATACAAGCAGAGTTGTGGATACGGTGGTTCCAAGAAATGCAATCTTAGTCCATTTGAGTAGGCTCCTTATTTTTATCCTCAGTAATCATTCCTAAATTAACTTTTTTTAACAATTATTGATAAAACCTCTACGGTGGCTACAGTCCTAGCTCTTCTGTTAAAATAGTTGAGTGATATGTGCATATCATTACCAACCTATTATCAAAATAAAATCAAGTACTTCATTAATATAAAATAATTCTGGACGTTCTTTTTAATATCGCCCCATTTTATTGCATCGTTGTTACTCTACTTATTTTGATTATCAAAATTACCTTTGAATGTCTCTTATTGCATTTTGCCATTGTAACAACTTTTCGACATCACTGATACTTGAACAAGATTACACACTGTCAGTTAAAACAATATTAAACTGCTTTAAAAAACAAATTTCACATTTACAGGATACGCGGTGGACGGCCCTTTATTCCATTTTATGTATCTGAACGGATCTGCAAGCAAAAAGATCTTTTAGGCGTAGATCAAATGGATAGCTGTCAAGTTGATTACAATAAATTGTTGGCAAGTTTCGAGACTTATAAAAATCGAAAGTGAAAAGCTCATAGTAAATATTGTTGTCTAAAATATGTAGTTGAATACAGCATGGTAATTAATTTCAGCGTAATGGTGGGGAATGCAGATTGTGGCCAGCTGATGAGGTAGACCTTAGTCAAGTTGAACCAGTTTTCCAAAAAGAAATACGATCGCTGAATTGGTACCAATGTTTTGTACAAAACAAGCAAGTTATTTTCTCTTGAAATCTTCACTTTATTTATCTTTAACTTTAAGAAAGAAAGAAGATGATTTTGACGATGTGGTGCACATAGCGCCTATAAATTCCATGTTAGCGAAATATGTTAATGACATTCACACCGACAAATTCGTATCGTAAAAAGATCAATTCGCAAAGAATTGCTGATCTCAGAACAAAATAACAAAGTACATTATTAAGCGACGGTTAAATTGATTGCATAATGAATCCCTCTGCACATCCTTTTTCGTTTCTATAAAAGACTGCAACTTCAGAACAAGTGAAGTGAAGGGACGCAAAGATGAGAAAGTGTGTCGCTGTTGCTGTTTTCCGTTCCGGCCGAATCCCAAAACTTATCGTTGTGAGCATATTCCGAACGCTCCAATAGCACCGGGATTAGAAATGAGATAAAAGCTGTTTGTAATATTAGCAGCATAAATAAAAATGAAGTTTGATCAAAGAATGTTAATAAAGGTCAAGGAATACACATATACAAAGAAACAAACAGATAAATAAGTGAGAGAAAACAGTAATGTCTGAGTAGTTTGAATTTAAAACTACTTTTTACGATATGACTAAATTTGAAAACTGGATAACGTTAAAATTTAATAATACTGATCTCAAAAATGCCAAAGCAGGTAAAGCTGAACATAAACTAGAAATAAAACAAATTTTTGAGATATTTAAAAAATTCACATCTAATAAGATGGTAGTTTAATTTTTAAAATGTGCCTACAGAGATTCGGTCAATTTTCTATTTTCTTTCTTAGTTTGGGCATATCTGAAATTACAGATGGAACAAGCTAACATTATTTATAATTTTAACAGTCAAGATAAACAATCGAGAAACTCACCCATGATTACACATCGATTTCGTCATTTTTTACTTTTTTCGCAAACTGCGAAATATTCGCAAGTTGCAATTCGTTTTGACGTTTTCTGAAAATCTTCCAATTATTAAGTTATAGTGCTATCTACTGAGAATTTAAAACGGAGTGAATTGTCTAACAATAGTTTGTTGCACGAATAGCTTAAATTTCTTTATTTACAAAATAGATAAAGTTGTCAACTGAAATAAACAGCTAGGCTAAAAGTCAATAAAAACACCTTGAAAAACCAGGCAATACCTGAAATATTTTAATAATTTTTCGGCAAAATGTTTGTTGCGTTTATCTGTCGTATTTGGATGAGCATGTATAGGTTTTAACAAGCTAAAAGCATCCTCCATTTCGGAAACAGAACAATGGGCTGAGTAAAACAGACGGCAAAACCGATTGTTTTCATATCCCAGCGCACTAAAACTTAGCAGTTTTATAATTTGCAATAATTTAGAATTTGTGTTTTCAAGTTTATCCTCACTTTGCATTTAAATTCTATTCTGAAATGCGTTGCGGCTAAATTTTTCATACAAACACTAGTTTCTACAGACAACTAACTTTTTCTTATTCCTTCTCAAGAACCACATTGCTGAGGGCTTTATTACTCGTACACTGTTGTGATCTGGACGACACTGCCAACAGGTTGACATCTGAAAGCCTTGAGAACATCAGAAACTTCCACAACAAATTTTCCAATAATGATATTCAATTTTTTCACCTTTTGTTTAAAATTGAGATCATCCTTTCTCTTCACAAAAATACTTTGCTTATTCTCATAAAAAACATCTTCTGTTACACTGGGTTTTGTGGTACATGCATGTACACGAGTATCTCGTGCGATCGGTGTCACACATTCAGCAAGAAAATCAATTTCTATAATATCAAATATTTTGCTGATTCACAAAAAAAGAATCACATTAAGAATCCTAATGTAAATCCTTCAAAACATAATTTGAAAGTAATTTTGAAAGTAAAACGTTGAAAACATTCAAAGTAATTTTAAAACATTGAAAATAATTTTGGAAGTAAATAAAAAGTTAACGTTGAAAAAAATAATAAAGTAAATAAAAATGATAAAGTAAATGAAAAATAATAATAAAGTAAATAAATAAAAATAATAAAGTAAATAAAAAGTTAACGTTTAACGTTGAAAGTAATTTTGAAAGTAAATAAAAAAAATCACAAACTTGAATAGACACGATATTTCATCATGGTTACATGACACTTAAGATGAAGTTCATCCCAAATTGCTTTTAACAGCAGCTCGTGCCCAAATTTGCCTGAAATAAGTTTTTATTTGTAGTGATCATATCAACATATTTTAATGGCATTCCTGCGTAATTGGTAAGATCACAAAAAAAAAAATTTCCAAAAATTTAACTTTACTCACCACACCATATTAAAATTTTATTATTCGAATCTTTTTCCAGCCATTCTTTCACCATTCTAACACAAAGTGCACAACTTTGTTTCACAGATGGTATATTTTCTGCTCCTTTTCGACAGAATGTACTATCAAAATAGAGTGCATCAAGACGTTTAAAGCCAGAACTGAAAAATGAGATTTAGTAAAAATTAAGTGAATTTTGAGCACTTTTTCAAATGACAATAAATAATGCACCTGGTGAATGGATCTTTCAGCATATCACAAGCAATCCAATCATCTTTTGATAAGCGATAATCTCCGGTATATAGCAGTCTGAAGCCATCATGGAATTCAAATAGAATCCTAAATGAAAGAAAAGGCATGAAATTAAGAATAATGGAATATGAGATTCGAATATACTCATGCAATCTATATCAGTTAAAAATTTACATAACAGAGCCTGGAATATGTTTGGCATCCAGAAATGTTACATCAGCAGATGATGATGGAAGCAGTGATTCGCGTTTTTTGTCATCACAAATAGCAGTGATCGTAAATTTTTCATTAAAATTTTTGGGCACAATGTACTCCTTAAGCTTTCCGTAAATTGATTTTCTTGTTAAATATGAATAAATAAGAAACAAATAATAATAAGGGATTTTCCCTTTCGGATCAAAAAAAGTCTGTCTATTAAATGGAAATTTTGCAATTTTTTTCATGCAATTGAATATAGATTAAATTGTTGATAAAAATTAAAATGCTATGAAAATTTTAAGAAATTTTAAAATTAGCAATAAAAAATTTCTCTCTGCCTTATGAAATAGTTGATTGTAGTGGGAATAGAATTAAAAATGAAATTTTTGTTTTCACCAGTAATCTTGTGTAGCAATGTTGTGAATCAAGAAAAATTTTTGATATTTTGTGGCAATAAAATATAGCAAAATTTCCACTTATTATTTCATAGAATTGATCGCTATCTAAGCCTTTCATGTGATCTGAAAGCATTAGAAATATCAAGATCTGTGCTAACGAAAATTTGATATATATTTAAAGTTCAAGAAATGATACTTTCACTGTCCTCTTTAATAAGATCAAATTCAAGTCAAATCAAATATCAAATTTTAAATCAAATTCCAAATAGTTACTTCGGTAATTTCTCATAAATAAATTGGAGAGAAGGAGAGAAGGAGAAAGAACAAAAAGAAATGAACGAAACGAACCACTATGACAATGAGACAAGAAAAATGCAGAAGATTTCAGATTACTGTAATCGAATTGATCAACTGATATCCAGTTACATTCATTGAATTGACCACAGAATGAATTCATTTCAGATCTAAAAATATCAATTACGTAATCGTTCTTTACAATCTCAATCATTCCTACGGATATGTCAAGGTGAATACGGTAAGATTGATAGATACAATAAACTTAAAGAATACATTGTTTATGAATTTTCATGGTGGACCTTTTAAAAAACTTGATTGCTGTCGTAGACCGTTCGTACGAAGTTTAACATACGAGATCTGGAAACTTCGATGAGTTATCGCGCAAGGTTGGTCATTGATTGACTTCTTGATGTTGTGGTCATTGTCTGGTCAGCAGTGGTGTTCAGTGGTAGTTGGATTTTAGTAAGCAAAATTAAGTATAGAGAACCTTATGATAATGCATTTAGACTGGCTGAACATGGCTGGAAGACGTGACTGCCGCGTATTTGTGGGCAATTTACCAAGTGACGTGAAACAGCGTGATCTAGAAGATATCTTCTACAAATACGGACGCATCAATTTCATCGATATAAAATTTACAAGAGATGTACCATTTGCATTTATCGAATTCGATGATCCCAGGTAGGTTAATTTTTTCATCGATGACATAACTCTCAGAATATTATATCAGTTTCTATCAGTGCTGTTACACTTCAAAATGTGCATCTGAATTCTCTTCACTTGAAAGTTTCATTGAATTCTGCTTATGAGCTTTAGCATGAATAAACTTCAGATTAAATTCAGCAAAATCAAGAAGTTTGAAAAATAGAAAAATTGCAGAGATGCGCGAGATGCTGTTCATGGTCGAGATGGATACGATTTTGATGGATGTCGAATCCGAGTTGAATTAACTCGAGGTGTTGGTCCACGTGGCCCAGGTGGTCGTCCATTGTATGGACCAGATCCACGATCACCACGACGTGGTCCGCCTCCTCGACGAAGTGGCTATCGTGTTATAGTCTCAGGTCTTCCTGATACAGGCTCATGGCAAGATCTTAAAGTAAAACTTTCGTATATGATCGGAGAAAATGAAATGTTTTTCTTACCTTGCATACAAGATCCTTTAAAAAGGATCTGTCTTGCGAGAAAGTTTTGTTTTAGTCCTTGACAAATTCTTTTAGGATCATATGCGTGATGCTGGTGAAATATGCTATGCAGATGTTTTTCGAGATGGCACTGGTGTTGTCGAATACACAAATTATGAGGATATGAAATATGCTCTTCGAAAGCTGGACGATACAAAGTTTAAATCACACGAGGTAATAACTTTAATATGTTGGAGTAGATTTCCATATAATTTTTGAAATGTACGATATTTTCAGGGAGAAGTAACGTATATAAGAGTGAAAGAAGCTATTAGCCCGAACCGTTCGCGTTCTCGTTCACATACACCACGTAAAACGCGTTCGTCACCCAAGTATAGCCCTGCACGCTCCACATCAAGAAGCCGTCCACGTTCTTCGCGCTCTCGTTCTTTTGTCCGACGATCTACATCTCCAGTACGTTCGTCGCATTCACGGTCGCCTTTCAGAATGCGATCAAAAACTTGTTCTCGTTCTCGTTCTCGTTCTCGTTCTCGCTCTCGCTCTGGATCGCGTTACTGATCAGAATTGGTGGCAGAATGCACAGCTACACTGGTGTATGCATTGTTTAAACTCGTTTGCAGCTTCTTTTGTCTCATGATGGCAAGTTATGTTCTCAGTGGAAGCAGCTCATGGTGGCATGTATGTTAACTGTACTGAGCACACAATTTATAAAAATTTGTTGTCCATTCGTCTGTTGGTTTAGTTTTTGAATTCTGCCAGTATCTTGTAACCTCGTGAACTCTTATACTGTTCATTTAAAAAAAGGTTCATCACTTTTTTTTGTTATGAAAGCATGTGATCTAGCTTTTTACTGAATTACCAATCTGTTGTGGTGCAGTAATAGGTCGTTTGGATTGTTTTTCAAAAAAGCTTACTGCCAGGCGTACCTTTTTGATTGCTGTGCTGTTTTTGGAAATTGGAAATAAAATATTTTTCGAAAAATAAAATCTATAATACCGGTTTTTCTCTATTGATGAAAGTGAAACAAATATTCGAATTTTTCAAATTTCAGTGACGAGGAATCTATAATCCGTAAATGGACCGAATTTTCGACATAAAGTCTTTGTATTTAATAATCGCTCAAGATTCGAAGCGAGAAATCAAATATTCGAATTTGAATCGGTGACAATTCGGTTCGACCAATAAGCATTTTGGGTTCAGTTACCGGGTCGGTTATATCGATTTGGAAACGAACCATTTTCGATTATTATGTTAGAGATTCATATACAAAATATAAGACTTAATATTATTGCGCAAGTCTGCGATTGAACCTTCGAAGCCTAGTTTGGAAATGATGAAAGCCACGTGGCTGTGATAATCACCCTAACATAGTATGTTGGTATTCTGGCGGCTAGTTTTATTTGCAATAGCTTTAATTTATTATTGAGTAAATTTGTAGATTTGATTAATATGGTGCTGATTGCTGCTATGAGCTGACAGTATACAAGATTACAATTCACTGGTCTCCAGTGGTTGGCATTACATTTAAATGTTACTACATAACTTGGATTTTAACAGATTGATAGACTGTTATCAATCTATCAGTTCATTCAGACTCGATGATCCGTGTCAATAAATCACATGCTGCTATATCATTTTAGGTTAGAAATGTAAAAATATCCCTTAGATTAAGGGAAATTGTACGAGCTTAACAATCATACTATGAGAAGTATGAAAAGTTATTGTCTCTGTTAACTGTAAAGCGATTGTTTTTATTTCCAACACCATTTGGGTTAGTTTTCATGTTAGACTGAGAAATGGTGGGAATTCTGATTTATTCCATTGATCCAGATCCAGGTATTTTTGCTGTATTGTAAAAAAGTTAGAATAAACATTTATTATCCATACTCATTTAATTCCTCCATCATCCTAGTTCCATTCTTTCCACCTGTTTTCCATGGTTTTTGCTTCCTTTGTTGTCTGTGGTCCGAAATAGGTACAGTATAGACGTTTTTTTGCTCACGTAAAAGTATGTTTTAAAGATAAGCCTAATGTCACGTCGTAATTTTTTAAAATTACTTATTGTGGAATTGTCTATGGTAATACAATTTTTAATTAAACTATAAAATTATTATGGTAAGAAATATGAATTACCGTTCTAGCATTGTACGGTTATTGGTTATATATGGTAGATATTGTGCTGCTATATTCAAGAGTGTACCCTTCAATTTCGAATTTCCTGTTTCAGTACGTGTTAAATATTGATTGAGAAGGCCAGTGTGTGTGTGTGTGTATGTGCCTATCTATTTAAATGCGTGCGACAACGTATGCAGACGTAGTGATGTGGTAATGTATGTTACTTGGTTATTTGAGCATATGAAGTAGTTGACATTTCGACGATAATTGTTCTTTTATATCTTATTATATGGTAATCTTATATGGAAACTATCTATGTAAACGTGACACCTGTACATTTTACGTGCATTTTGTTAATTTCGATGACGTACAAATTATTCAAATTCTTGTATTTATAATCACAAATTTATTATTGTGTGTCTCTTAAGGACAAAACAATTATGGCTGGTCGTCGTGATTGTCGCGTATACATTGGCAATCTTCCACCTGATATTAGACAGCGTGATTTGGAAGACCTGTTTTACAAGTATGGACACATCAATTTTATTGATGTCAAGCTTACACGTGGAGCACCATTCGCTTTTATCGAATTTGATGATCCACGGTTTGTTACGTTTGGTTTTTGACGTATAAAATAGAAGCTATTGATGATGTATTGTAGGATGAAGGAGCAATGTGTTGCTCATTTGTAACATTATTTTATTGAATCTTTTTTGTTACAGTGATGCACGTGATGCAATTCGTGGACGTGATGGTTATGAGTTGGATGGTTGTCGAATTAGAGTTGAAATGACTCGCGGAGTTGGTCCTCGTGGTCCAGGTGGTCGTCCATTATATGGTCCAGATCGTGGAGAACGTGATCGTAGACCACCACCCCCTCGTGGTCCACCACGTCGCAGTGGATATCGTGTTTTAGTAACTGGACTTCCAGTGACAGGCTCTTGGCAAGATCTGAAGGTAGATTTCTGCATAAAAGAATTAAGTGTTAACGTGGATTGAAATGACCATTTATTATTATTTAGGACCATATGCGTGAGGCCGGTGATATCTGTTACGCAGACGTTTTCAAAGATGGAACTGGCGTTGTTGAATACACTAGACAGGATGATATGAAGTATGCTATCAAAAAACTCGATGACACGAAGTTCAAGTCTCATGAGGTCAGCCTTGCGCAAGTGTTACCAAGTGATGCATTAAATTTCAATCATTATGATTAAATTCATTTTTTTTGTCATCATTTTAAACCTCACTATTCTCATTAAAATGGAAGAGTGTTCTGAATGGAAATAGAAAGTAAAATATTTCAGGGTGAAACATCCTATATTCGGGTGAAGGAGGCAGCAATCGATGATCGTTACAGGTCGCGTTCACGATCTCCTCGTGGTTCTCCGAAATACAGTCCGAAGTCGGCTTCTCGTTCACGATCTCGTTCGCCAATACATTCCGCATCACCTGCGCGATCCTCTCGCTCACGTTCACAATAAAGATGTATGGATCATCGGAGATTTTTACCGTTGTTATATGAGAATTTCAGCTATTAATTGTTGCCTTTTCAGTAATCGTTTTAAGTGCATTCTTCTGAAGGTTCCGAACGATATTTCCAGATTTTGAAGAGAGAATCTCTTCTGTTAGTGATTTTTACATGACAATAAAGCTTGTAAAAGCAGGAAATTTTCCAGTATCGGGCAGAAGGATTGAAAATATAGTATTAATCCTCCGATACTTCAGTGTGTTTGATATAGTAATAATAATTACATATTGCTTTAATGTATGGTCAGAGTGTATTTGAAAAAATGATTGTCTTTGAAAAAGAGAAAATCTTTTTTTTGCTGCGACACATTAATTTTTCGTTGGATTGTTTATAGTAATCTCATTATTACGCGTATTCATTTATTCAAGGAGAGAGTTTGTTTTTCAGTGATGCACTGTTTCTGAATCCGGCATGCTTGTCATCCACTTTAGCATTGAGATGCGTTCATAATTTAATAAATTTTTGTATTTCCTCTTTATTACATTATTCGTAGCATCCATTTACGGCAGTGATTCTATTTTCGTTTTTTCAGTGACGCCTCAGCAAACACTGTTTATGTGAGGATATTGATAGGGATAATCAACGACTACTACATTCTATTCAACCAAACCAACAGAATGTGTTTAATGCGACGCCAAATTTACGCCTCTGTCAAATCATTTCTGGGACTTTATATCAAAAAACAATGTGGAGGGAACGGCCTCGACTAGTACACCAACGAGTGCGTCGACTTCTCCCGAATCCCCGATCCCGGATTTATTGGCAGTTTGTGCAACGCACAATGGGAATTTTGGCGCGAAACGATAGACTTTCCGCTCGAGTCTTCTCGAAACGATTTGTGGGCCCCGATAAGTTTTATTGACACTTGGGATTGACATGGGGAGGTCATTGCAAAATTCTGGAATTAGTTTTGTCCGAGCCCGACACTAAACAGCCTTTCTACCCAGGGTTGGGTTAAAAGTAAGTAAAGTTAACTGTAGACAATGCACAGTATATTTTAGTGCTGCAGTGTTCACCATGCGCAACTGTTTTTTCTTTTTTTTTTTTGGGAAGGGGAGGGTTTTTTCAGGTAGCGGTGATGTGAAGTGGAGTTTGCACGAGTTGGATATCTAGATTTGCTGAAATACACAAGCAGCAGGTGAAGCATTTGGATTTATCATTTTCTTAAACGTTGGTATTTCCGAGAGTACTCTTATTCCATGCTTGATCAGGTCTGCATGATATACATTGGTTCGGCTGAACCATTTGCATATTTTTTATGAGCATAAAGCTTGTTGATTTCACATGCATTGGTTCCACATTAAAATTATATCATTATGCTGACAATAGTATGGGACAGAATTCTCTTACAAGCAGTTTTTGATTAATTATCTAGAATTATATGTTAGGGTCTCGATGGAGGCAAACTGATGATAGTAGACTTGGAAATAAGTGTGTCGTAATTTTTAATTGAAATCGTTTGTTGAGAAAATCAAACTTCAGTGGAGTCATTGTGAGGTTGAGAAAAGTATGGTTGCGTATATGAATAATTGATTGTAACGTACGGCTTAGCTAGTGCTATGGATTGGTGAACTGTGCTATGCGGTTTTCGAGAATGATATTTACATTTTTAATATTGGCATTATGCATCATTAATTATAATTTCATTCGAATTTGTTAAACGGCGAGGATATATGAAAGCTTTAGACAGCAATTTGTTGAAAGGAAAGCGGATAATATACTTCGAACTGGATGGAAGTTGAAAGTATCACACCTGAAAAATGGAAAAGCTCAATTTAAGCTGCATTTATTGATGGTTTCTAATATGTTTTATGAATAACTGAGGCATTTCCGAGACAGTGGCTATTTATTAATGATACAAGAAAACGTGGTAAAAGCTAAGTGGGCGGTTTAATGGTGGCGCTATCATCTCACACTTATAAATAATGTCGTAAATTAGATTGGATGCCTTGTGCAATTTCGAAAATTGCATGTGAGTTATTGTACAGTTTCATCAAGACATAAAAGACTTAATTTACACGGTTTCAACCTGAAAAAATCAGCAGCAGTCCTTAATTATTTCATTTTTGTAGATAAGAGCATCATGGCCAGGCAGATTTAACGAGAGATCTTCAGGAATCCATTTATTGTAATTAGAGATTTGTTAAACACATTTATTGCAGTTGAAGTTGGGAAAGAGGGCTTCGAATCATGTGATCTACATTCTGCTGAAATTTCATTTTGAAAAGCACTAAGTAATCATTTTTGATTGATGGGAAGCAAAATCTTTGTCGTATGATGGAATTTATCTGCTGAATATCCATTTCTGTCCGAGCCAATTTACCAAAATTTAACTTCCGGATCTTTTGCTTCGCTTAGGATGTTATTAAATCTGTGGAAAAAGGTTTGCTAGAGAATGCTATCCAATTTATCTTTACAAGCAAAGTTCATGATTGCTCAAAACTATAATAGTTCATGATTGCTCAAGACATTCGGTCTTCGGTTGGCACCTATACATTTTGCGAAAACTAGGCCTTTATTTTAGTGTAGGTATGGTTATGGATATTGTGTTTGAACTATGCTGGTAAGAGCAATTTTAATTTACAATTGTTGTTAAATAGCTAGAGAATGCTTTTTCGCGGTATTAGTTATACTTATGTTTGCAGTGAGCGGTTGATGCTAAATTATTGTCATGGTATTCACTTTTCCTAAAATTAGTGAGTACTATTTTTACTTCATGTTCATTGGAGAACGGGCTTTTATTTTCTTCTTTCTCAGCTATACGACTGCCAGTCTTGGATCAAATAATTATAGCTTTTTGCCTTTATAACTACATAGAATGAATGCATCATTGTTTAGTAATTTTCAGTATTCGAATTATTCTACCAAAACTTAATTTCAAGATCTGAACCGAAATTGTTGTGATGGGCAAGGAATGACTGGTCGTTTGTTTGGAACATGCCTAAATATTCGAGAGAAATATAGCAAACCAGTAAAAAACAATAGAGAAATTTTGTCAAAGTTATTCTTGAAAGCCAATGCAAAATACAATTATTATAAGCCTCTGGTAGTAAGGAATTTCATTTTATTGAAACTTGCCGAGAGATTTCACCAAGATTTTTCAGAACGTCTTAAAAAACATCATTTTTAGAAAAGCATTATTTTTTTGAAAAAAAAGGTTCTGCGTAGAAAACATTCATAAATTCATTCTACAAGTTCTCTTCCTGCTCTGTCTTCCAACCTTCTGAATTAAATGACTTTGATAAATTGTTATATTATTGGATAATTCAAGGCGTAGATAAATTGTTAAATTATTCGATAATTCAAGATCTCATTAACTTCAAAAGTAATCCAGAAAACAGCGACATGTTCAAGACATCATGCAACAACACGCAGAAACTTTTCATCAAAGTTGCAAGCAAAAAACTTAACTACATCATCCTTACCTAAACGTGTCCCTTATCCGAAAGAGATTACCAATTATTTGGATCAGTTCGTTGTTGGACAAGAATATGCCAAGAAAACTCTCGCCGTTGGTGTCTACCAACACTATAAACGTTTCTCATACAATGCTACCTTGAAGGAAAAGGAATCTAAGGCATTTCATTTTTGATTTTCTTTATTGGGGCAAAAATTATTACAACTTAAAGATCTAGCTGGAACTTAAATATTTTAGAAATGGCTATATTTTTATATTGCCTGTTTGTCATTTATTTACGCTGCAATAACGTTTTTAATTGTAAATTGTAAATGCTTCTTGGTACTTTTATTCATTATGTGTAGGAGGAAAAAAGAAAACATACTGAGAAATGATTGAATTATTAGTAAAAATGGTTTTGAGAAAATTGATTTAATCCCTATAGCTTTACTTCCTCGTTGGTTCCATCAACTTTTATTACTATGAAAAAGAACTTTAATTAGTACACCAAAATTGCATACAATCTTTTCTTCATTACTGCCAGTTTTTTCTAAATAAATGAAAACTATTTTATTATTGTATTCAACTTTAGATTGCTTATTACTAGCGTAATAATTGGCTCTGTAACAAAAAATTTTCTAAACAATTAGATAAATTCAAGAAATATTTGCATCTTCGTGATTTCAGTTTCAACCATTTCCTGTTCCGCTAACCGATGAAAACATTATTTTGAGGAAAATTTTGCAGAAAAGGTGAATATTTAATCGTTTTCCCTTGATTGTCCGCGGAAAAGATAGCATGCAATAAATATATGATAAGTACATACTATCACGAAACTACTCTCATCCTATTAAGGATATCATTTCGGATGTTTGGTTATGCAATGTATTGGGAAGCAGTAATTAACCTTAGAATTAACTTCTTTCGGTGATGATATTTTTGGTGGTGTTCTGAGTAGTAACTGAGAGAGAGTAACGCATGACTACTGTTTTAACAATAGAGGAAAATTGATTTATTACGAATACTTACGCATCTAAAATATTATATTACTATTGAAATGGTACTTACAGTTTACTGTTATCCCTATTCTATTCTAAGTGACATACAACTCCATTAAAGAACATCAAACGTAAGTGAGGAGTGATGTAAGGAAGTTCGAAATTTCATAACCGTTTATGGCACTGTTCAGATTATGCAAATAATAATGACAATATTTTGATCTAATCAATTTTTGCTTAATCCTGATAATTATACCCTCTGATAACTTGCTGCTTTCAATTATGTATTACTGTCAGATTCTAAGCTAGATGCTCCTTTCTACTCTCATTATTGATGCCTGAGAAAGTTCTCAAACCTTGTTGACTTCACGTGAGATTTCTTCGGAATTAGCATGAAATTGAAAGAAATATTTGATTCATTTTTTTGGAAATTTGTTCCCTCAAAGCAAGCAAATTGAAGAATTGTTTCAGCAATGAAACACAGATGCCACAGGGTAGAATTAATTTTAACAACAAGTCAATCCGAGCTCTAATGGCGGCGGATGAGGTAGTTTTTCTACACTCTCCGTTGATCAGTGGTGTGTTTTTTACGAGAGAAATGAAATTATTTTTTATCAGTTTCATTCACTTCATTTCATCCCAGCATTGATTGAAAGTTCAAAGTTTTCAAAAATTGATAAACTAAACCAAATTGGAGGAATTACATGTCAAAAATTCATTTCTTATTTTTTTTGTTTAAAAAAAATTGTACAAGTAATTCATTACTTTTATAATTTTATAACTTTTCTAAATTTTTAATTTTACAATAATTCTACAGCTTGATTCTATAAATGCAGAAAGACTGTAAAAAATGGAAACTTGGGTTAGTTTTAGTCATTTTACCGGATTCACTTTTCAGAACAAAGATTTGGATAAATCAAATATACTGTTGATAGGACCATCTGGTGTTGGAAAAACTTACTTAACACAAATACTGGCCAAAATATTAGATGTACCGATAGCAATGTGTGACTGCACATCGTTAACACAGTCTGGTTATGTTGGAGATGATGTTGATACAGTCAGTTCTTGACAGTTTCACTAGAATTAATTTGAAAAACTATTTCATATCATTGATTATTGCTTCATTAACAAGTAATAATTACCACAATTCTCTAAATAATTATGGGATTCAATCGCTGCGCTTTTTGCAAATTATTGTGGATGTGTGAGGATCGAATACTTTTCATTTTGCTCGATCCTCGCACTTAAAAAAGATTTTCCATGGGATATACGCTGCGGTCTTTTTAAAAAAGATTTCCCTCAGAAAAAAAGATTTCGCATCTTTTGTCAGCATCGATAGATCTGTTTCACTGGATAATGTGGAGTCTGTGAGGTCCAAATGAATTCTGATTTTTATTTGATATTTTAACTACAAAATCAGTAATAATTATTATGAACATTCCAATGACAAAATTCAGTGTCCGTGTCCTTGTATTTCTTTTTACCTTGCAATCTTTTCTGGTAGCATTCTAAGAATTATCTACTTCTATTATTTTAAGCTGAAATCTAAACATAAAGTTTTTAATTACAGGTTATCCAGAAACTTCTTGCAAATGCGGGTGGTGATACTAATGCTGCGCAGGTTAAAAACATTAATAATCTTCAATAATTTTAATTTCTATCTTTTATATGAAAAACTTATTTCATCACAGATGTTCCTCCTATATTTTCAAAACTTAGAATTTGATTTTTTTTTTGACTTAATGCTTTTTTTTTTTGATTATTAAAATTGGTTAAAGAAATCAGTTAATGATTTTTTTCAATAATTTGATTCCTCCAATCTTCTAGAATTTTAGAAATCATTATCAAATGTAATAGTGTATTTTATAATCTAGAGAGGTATCGTTTTCTTGGATGAATTTGATAAAATTAGCAGTTCGCTCGATTTCGAAACACGCTCATTTCGAGATGTTGGAGGCCGAGGTGTGCAGCAAGCATTTCTAAAATTGGTAGAAGGTACTGTGGTGAAAGTGAAACAACCAGGATGTGGAACAGGGGTATATTTGATATGCTATACATAAAGTTCTCAAATACTTGAAAAAAGCAACTCTCAAAGTCTCTTAAGCTTCATTGTACTATTTCTCTACAGTAGAAATTACTAAAGAAATATACTGATTGAAAAATAGAGAAGATGAAGTACAATAGGATAGGGAGAAATGAATCTTATGTATTTTGATTAAGAACATTAACTTAACAGTACTATAAATAATGAAGGAACACTGAGAATAATGAGGGCTTGTACATATGTATATGTTGATAGTAAATTGAGAGGTCAAGACAAATGACATACTGTCTTCAAACAAGAAGTCAAAACGAATAGCAAATAAGATTAATGTTAATTTCAAAAGAATGAAACAAATTTCAACAATCTATCAGGCCATTGAACTAAATTGAAAAGTTTGATGGGGATATAGCTCAGAGGTAGAGCGCTCCCTTAGCATGGGAGAGGGCTGGGGTTCGATTCCCCATATCTCC
>JARVGP010000690.1:0-32391 GCA_029876185.1 Mansonella ozzardi | reverse complement strand
TTTTTTTTTTTTTTTTTTTTTTGCTCTCTTTATTGTTATCATTTACAAAAATATACTCTTTTTTGGTTTAAAATAATTGAAAAAAAAATTTTTCCAGTTTTATTTTCCTAGCAAAAATTTTTGACTTCAAGAAGTGGCAATGATTAATGTGATATCATTGCAGTATAGCACAAAAGCGATAAAAATAATTGATAATAGACATTAGTACCAAATTTTTTTTTTTTTTTTATTAATTTTGATCTTGATTTACTTATATTATTGTAAGACTTATTCATTAATTTTGATTTATTGTTGCTATTAATTGTTTCTGTTTAATCACCTCAAATGTTATCATTCATCCTATTTATTTCAGTAATTTTATTAATTGATAATTTTATTGATTGTTTGGTAAGAATGTTTTTTTCTTTCTTTTCTAAACAGTTTTGTGGTTGAGCCTTTTTTCTATCAATAAATGTTTGAAGAAAGTGTAAATTTGATTTTGCCATGATTCAAGTCTTATCCTTTTTATGTTTGGGAATTTTAACTACTAAGCATTTTTGGAAGAAGAAGAGAGGAGCAATTAAGCGACTATTGTAATAATTCATAATTTAACTTTTTTATTTGATAAGGAAAAATCAACTTTCCTGTTTCGTTACTATTTTTTAATTTACTTTCCCACTCGTTCCAGCTGTCGTGAACTGTTGTCGTCGATGATTCTCTTTACAAAGTTTACGTGAACAAATAACGTAATAATGATAGATAAATAGTTTGAAAAGTATTTAATGTTTATTACCAACTAAACTACCTTCTGATCACATTTGATTTGATGATTTCTCAGTAATAAGTTTATTAAAAAAAAGAAAAAAAAACGGATATGCAAAAAAGAAGTAAAAATGAGTTCGATGTTGAATTATAAATCATTAAAAATCTTAGGCGAAGTTTTATTACACGAATTAATGAAATTTTTGTTTAACATTACATTGATGATAATTATTATTTTGATGAGAATTTTTTTTTAATTTCACTGTTTGTTGTTATTATTATTATTATTTGTTTACCATTAAAAATTAATGTTATTTTCAAATGAAATATATGTTTGTTTGTTTATCATTATTTTTTCCAATATTTATGTGAAAATCTTTTTTTATTAAATTTGTACATTTAGAGAAACATTACTTTTTTTGTATTAGCAAAAAATTTTTATGAATGTTTTAAATCTATCACATTTATTTCCATAAATGCTTAAAATAACCAAGTGGGTGTTTTTTTTTTTTTTTTTCCTAATTAAATAAATGAATTAACTCATATTATCAAAGTGTTGTCTGTGTATGTGTATGTGTGTATGTACGTATGTGTATGTACGTACATATGTATGTGTGCTTCACAATATTGATAAATGAAACCGGTTATGTTGCGCCAAATTTGATGCTTCGTAAATGGATGGATTGATGTATCCGTTGCACTCTACAGTCATGTATCGCTTTGACTTCTACTCCCTTCTCTTTTTATCATCATTATTTAAAACTGTAATACGTTTACCCCAACTTATAATAGTGCTAATTACAGAAATATGGAAAAGAGAGAGAGAGAGAAGTTTACTAAATTAAAGTGATAATTAGATGATAAATATAAATTATCAACAAACACTATACTATTTAATTTCTTCATTTATTGATTTCATTCAAATAAAATATAAACAAGCAGAAAACATTTAATTTACACACAAATTCGATAGTGTTTTTTTTATTTTTATTATCAATTTATCATTTCTCATAATTTTTATCTTCAATTAATCTGTCCTAAAAAATATACCCTTACAAAGAACGATAGGAGATGTAGTGCTAATAATAGTTGCTAAATCGGAATAATCAAATTTATTCATCTATCAAGAAATCTATTTCTATTTTACAAATTTATCGATTTCGGAAAGTTTATTTTTTTTTCTCCAGGATACATGTATTATATCATTAATCCTTTTTATAAAACAATATTTCCACTCTTTTTGTAATCACAATTCAGCCATTTGAAGATGAAAGAAAAGAAAAACGGTTAATTTCCCATAACATAAACCAGTTTTCAGTAAAAAAAAAAAAAAAAAAAAAAAATAAAAAAGGAATTGGTAATTTTACTCATTTTTGTTGCTCCATGAAATGCACTTTCTATAATTCTTCAGACGAAATGAATTTTGTAACATTTCCAGTCATCTCGTAAGACTTAAAAGAAACCATTCCTTTTTCTTTCAATATGCTCTTCTGATATATAAATTATTTGAAAGAGAACTTTTTTGCCGGATTTTTGATAAAATTTATTAAAATTGATCACTTTCCTATAACTTTATTTGGACATTCTTTTGTCTGTTTTTGAATTTTTATATCGTATTTTTCAGTAGAAAAGAACAAAGAATAAAATCTACTTTTTTTTTTTTTTCATTTCAATTTAAATATTTAGTTACAACTAATTCAATTTTTTTTTTTCTATTCTATTCATTTTATTTAATTTATACTTTCTATTTCTCAAGTAAAAAAAAAAAAAATTATAACTAAGAAATATTTCATTTTCCATTTCTCTTTTTTTTCTTCATTGTCCATTAATTTCACTTCCAATTCTCGAAATAAAATTGGGTTAATTTAGAGTTATTTATTTGTTTATTTTTATGTATGTGTATTTGTGTATGTGTTTGTGTGTGTTTGTATATGTGTATGTGTGTGTATGTGTATTGTATGTAAGTGTGTATGTGTGTGTGTATATGTGTATGTGTGTGTGTATGTGTGTGTATGTGTGTGTGTGTATGTGTGTGTGCGTGTATGCATATATATATATATGCGTGTGTGTATGTACGTATATACGTATGTGTATACGTATATATGTATATCTTTCAGACTAAGCTCTTTGCAGATCGATCTCAGTTTCGTTCACTTCCTATTATTACACTCTGTTAATGTAAAATACACTCATCATTTTCACTTGTCTTTGCTACTATTTTAGCAGTTAAGAAATCTAATTTAAGAGCATATATATATATTGCTATTAGTATTAATGTTACTATTATTGATTTATATCTGAAAACTTTCAGTTTTTGTCGTTTCAAACTTTCCCAATATAAATTATAATAGTATTGCAATTAAAATTTTCAATTCGCAATCTTATTTTGTACAGATTGGTGCAGTGTGCTTTCAGTAATCAAACTGACAGTATTGTAGAGAGTTTTTTTTTTTTTTTGAATTTCTTTGCATTGAAATCAAATTTTAATAACTTTTTGCTTTTCCATTTCTTTAATTTCTCAAAATTTCCTCTTTTTTTTAAGGCGAATTAAGCATAAATCGATAATGAGTAACTTGATAACTTCTTATATGAATCGTCGATGTGAAAAAGAATTGTTGCTATGCAGTAAAATAATATACTGGTTAATTAAATCACACAACACTTTTCCTTTCTTTAGTCAAATATTTCAATTTCTCATAAGCTATTTTCTTTTTCTTATCGAGCAGTTTCAGAATATCATCTTTAATCTAATCCATTTTTAATTTCAAAAAATTCTGTGGAGACAATAAATGAAAACATACCTCCAAACGTTCATTTTTATAATTTAATTAAAATAAATTTTCGTACTGAAAACTTAACAAGAATTTTTTTTCAAACCCTAAAAATAATATAAAAGTATTTTTTGAGAATACAATTTTTGCTTAACAAAAAATTTAATTCATTGTAATATTTTAAAATTTCCCGAAATTCTCTCTGATAAATATCATTTTCTTATTTCTTTCTCTTTTTTGTCTTTGTTCAGTTTTCTAAAATACTTCAAGTATTTTTCTCATTTTATAATGCTTGAACCCTATTTTTAGTTATTTATTTTCGATTTAAAAAAAAAAAAAAACCGCCATCTGCTACAAATAATCTTTAGTTTATCAAAAATTTATAGAAATATTTAATGGTGAAATTAAATTTTTAGTTTCTATGTAATTCAAAAAATCGAAGGAATTATTGTAGCTAATAATATCGTTTGCGCCTTGGTGCTAATATTTTCATCAATAAAATTTTTGACTATCTCTCTAAAAAAAAAATGTTTTCTTTTCTAGCATACACTTGCAGTTTTTTTTTTTTTTTTGTTAGCTTTTTAAAAATTAATATATTTTTTTTTTACACTACAACCTTTATTGGTCCATATAAAGATAAGATTAAAGATAAGATAGAATGTAACTGACTGTTCCTGGTTTGAAAATTGTTAAAATCTTTCAATCTAATTGCTATGAATATTCTCCCAAACTGCTTAAAACACCTTTTGAGAGCTTCATTATATGGAAGAAGCCTCTTTCATTTTAATTCCTTTTTGCTTGCCTTTTTCTCACAATGTATGTGCATATCTAAATCGATTCATTTGATATTTAACATTTATATTTGAAAAAAATGATGCTAAAATCGTCTTCCTCGCCTTTTTTTTTTCTTTTTTTTTTTAATTTTAATTTTATGAACTTAATTTTTAATAGTGATAGTATATCGCTTCATTGATATATATATTATTCCTTTACTTATTATCTATCGGAAAATAACAATCACAAAACAGGGCGAGCTGGCTAGTAGCGATAGTAGCAGATTTGGGCATTCGAGCACTTCATCATTTCCTTCTATTAATCGAATTCCGGATGCCATTCGTTTTTGTATTCGAACTGCTGGAAAAATGACTGATATCGCGAAAGAAGCTGCTAAATTAAATGGCATTGATTTTAACGGTAGCGGCAACAACAGTAATAATGGTAATACTGATCAGCAGCAGCAATCAGCTCGTTTCATTACATCATCTGCAGCAAACTTCGAATTTCGTCCATCATCCAAAGAAAATGGGAAGAACTCGAAAGCTACTCGAAGTAAATCACCGGGTGCATTCATCGAACGCTTATCAAGTTTTGCTCGTGGTAAATATCGGAGCAGCTTGTCAGAACGTCCCACACAAGCCAAAAATTTTGGTGAACGTCCACGACGGGTTCTTTTTTTTTGAAAATTTTTTCGACTTTTTCACTACAAGAACAATTATTATTATTATATAACTATTATTATTATTATTGTTTATTATTACTATTATTGTTTATTATTATTATTATTGTTTATTATTGTTATTATTTCTATTACTATTATTATTATTATTATTATTATTATTATTATTATTATTATTATTAATACTACTATTATTATTGTTATTATCATTATTATTATTATTGCCATTATTATTATCGTTTATCATTATCATCATCATTAATTGTTACTGTTATTTATTATTATCATATTATATGATTTTGCAGTTATTTAATATATAATTTCTATAGTAGTTAAAAATTTAGAAATATTAAGATCGTTATTCTATTAATTATTTTATTGGTTGCAAATTTCCTCAAAAATTGTGTCCATTTATTTGCCTATTATAGATGTTACACACATGTTTTTCTTGGCTTAATTAGCCTAATCTCATGCAATTTCGATCGTATTCCTTTGTTAATCCTAGCTAATATAAATTATTTTTTCCTCTTCCTGAACAGTTTTTAAAATCTTTTAACTTGCATATCTTAATTTTTTATTTTTCTTTTTCTCTAAAATATTTCATATATTAAGTTCAAAACACATACGAACTAATATCTTTGGTCATCCTTCTTCATTAAATTTTAAATGCATCCTTACATAATTTTATCATTTTAAATAAACATTGCTTTTCTTATTTAGTCAAACTTTCTTGTTTTTTAAATTATACAGCTTCCGGCTCCAGTACTAATCATTTTAATTGAATCCACTTTAGTGAAAAAAGGAGTTGCCTAATAATTCAAAACTTGTTGACATTTTCTTCGCAACTTTGAAGCTTATTTCATCTTCTTCCTTTTTTCTCAATAGCACATTAGTATTTCCTTTTTTTCGTTTAAACGTTTTTACTTCAAAAAGAGATCGGAAAGATTTATTCCTGAAATTATTGTCTTTTTCTATTGCTAAAAGTTCATATTGCATTTTGTTTATACATTCTGGTTTTTGCTGTGAATCATAAATTAACTGATATTTCAAAAAACTTCTGCTTTTGCTATTAAAATTACCACTTCACACATTTTATTTATCGAAGAGATATGAAAGCTTTGTCAAATCTCTTAAATTTATTTGTTAAAATGTCATTTCAAATAGTTCGTATTACGTTCTTTCATTTTTCTTTTAAAATTTGATAGGCAACATGATGTGTCCTGAGAGACTTGTCTTTGGAATTAGGTAAAACTAAAATTATTGCCTGACCAGTAAAATTGAATCTAAAGATTGTTCTTTTCTGTTTTATATCGGAAATGTATCAGGAAAAAGGATTGGTACATCAGGTTAGAAAGAAGATATTGTCCTAAACAAGAAAGGAACAAACAAAACGAGTTTCTCTTAGAAGCATTGAGTTTCCCAAATAATTTGAGGAATATACAATGAAAATTCAAACATTTTCTACAAATCATTTTTAACAGTTGTCAACATAGGTATTACTGGGCTAGGGTTACTTTTCTTACATAGTTAGATATATTTTTTAAACCGTTGGAAATTATTTTATAAATTGAACATTTGTTGTTACAATGAAAATATTTACTTCGAAACATTTTGTCAGAAATTTTCATATTCAAATAAGATGCCATTTACGGAAATTTTAAATCTACGAAAAGTTCAGGAGAATGGATTTTAAGCTGGTAGATGAGAAAACTTCCTCATAAAAAAAATAAGGATCTTCGAGGAAGTTCAGTAAATGAAAATGTAGGCTTTTTTTCTACATGTAAGTTTTTTATCTACATATTCCTTGATATGAGTTATCTGAAAATTTGGACATTTTAAATTTAAAATTTTCTAATAAATTTTTATTTGGCTAATGCATTTCAAGTTGATTTTAATTGCATTCTAAATTGCATTTTAATTCAATTTAAAATATTTCTGAGAAGTATTGAGTAATTTTTTTTTCCAGGATTTACAAAGGGATTTGCAGAAGTGCAGGGATAATGCGGAAACACGATTGGATTTAAGCTCTTCCGATGTATGTTAACCTTTTCGTTACAACAGTTGTCGATTCTAGATCATTAGTGGTATTAGCAGTGGTTCATCTTTGTCAATTTATCATGTCACTTTGTCAACAATTAACCTTTAAACTCTTTCTTTGAGAAGCAAAGATTAGAATTTCTCTAATTGAAATGATTGATTCATTAATAATAGAAAAACTGGAAGTGGTATCATAAATAGCTAACGATATTGAAATATTTCAGCTTTTCTTTTTTTAAGAGAATTATCAAAATTTCAATTTCAGATTGCAAGCATTCCATCATCCATTCGTGATTTAGTTCAGTTAACGGAATTATTTCTGTATAAAAACAAATTAGCAGTATTACCAAATGAAATTGGTAATTTAGTTAATTTGAAAAAATTGGGTCTAAGCGAAAATGGTCTCACATCATTACCGGATACGCTTGCCTCACTTACTCATCTTGAAACGCTTGATTTACGTCACAACAAACTATGCGAGGTCATTTGTTTCTCTTTTTTCGCCGGGAAATAAATAAAAAGAAAATAACTTATTTAAAAGTTATTGAGAATTTTCTTATAACAATACTAATTTTAAAAGCAAAAAAGGAAATGCGATAAAAATGTGATCCTGAATACTGATACAATCTTGAAATTAATTTAATCTTTTTCCTTCGCTAGTAAAAAATTTACTTGAGACTTTGGTTGTTTAATTTTTTATTCAGGTTTTTAAGCTAATTTGGTAAAAAGAAATGATAATTGGGGTATAGAAATAGATGAATTTCTTTATTTTCAGCTACCATCAGTTATCTATCAGATCAGTTCACTAGAAACATTATGGTTACGATACAATCGAATTGTTTCAATTGGTTCCGAAATTGGCCTTTTAAAACGATTAAAAATGATTGATTTACGAGAAAATAAGATACGCGAGCTACCTCCAACAATTGGACAAATAAAATCGCTTGTTGTATGCTTACTTAGTTACAATCATTTAAGGACTATACCAGAAGGTTAACATTTTATCCTTTTCTTATTATCTTCATATATTTTTTTTACTAAACATCTAAAAATTGCGAACACATTGTATGGATTTTGCTGAAATTCATGAAATTAAAACTGTAACTTCAGCGTTACAATTAGTATAGCTGTAATCAGTACATTGTTATAATTTACATATTATTTGCATTTTTAAATAAAATCTGCCATTTAATTGTTTAGTGTTGAAATATCTCTAAATCAAATGGGAAAGAAAGTTTGCTATGGTTACCAAGCACCTTTTATAAATTTCATGAACTTTTCTTTATTTTTTTTATGCTCAAAATATTTCTGGGAAATTTTTCTCAATTTTCAGAGATTGGTGAATGCTCCGAGCTTACACAGCTAGATTTGCAACACAATGATCTCGTATCGTTGCCAGGAACGATGGGTAATTTGCAAAATTTGATTCGATTGGGTATACGTTATAACAAATTACAGCATTTACCATCTGGAATGGCATTCTGTCATAAGCTGGAAGAATTCATAATCGAAAGCAATCAGTTGAAATCTTTACCGGTTATACATCCTCATTTGTAATTTGATAACTCCGATATTTTAGTTACAACACAACATATTTGCTATTTCTAATATTAATTAGAGAGAATGAGAGTGTTTCCCAATTTTAAAGCTAAAAATATTCTTTTCTTCCAGGAAGGAATGCTTGCTTCACTACCCAATCTAAAAACAATTAATTTGAGTCGTAATGAATTGACCGTTTTTCCATCTGGTGGACCTCAGCAATTTGCATCTTGTATGGTATGTTTTTTTGCTGAGAGAATGATTGAAATTAATTTTTATTCGGAAAGAAAAAGCTCCGAGAAATCAGATACGCCATATATGAAATTTGCTGGATTTAATGATAAATTTCTTATTAAGTTTAAATACACCATTTTCTTGTAATCGCTGATATCGGAGCTTTATTAAAAAAAGGAGAAAAAACACTCTCAAATATTCTGAAACTTAAAATATTTCGAGGAGCTTCTGGATGCTACATTGCAGCCTGTCAACTTTTCGTCATGTAGTAAACTTGTTACCATTGTGATTGACAATTAGCTATCATTAATACTGCGGGATTTCTGCGGTTTCTCAGTCCTAATTCTAGCTACCTCAAGTTACAAACATAATTTTTCTGGCTATCCTTAATTATTTGAAATAAAATTTGATAATTCCGTGAAGTTGTACTATTTACCATTATTTGTGATCAATCAGGTAAGCAGTGGAAGATTTTGCGAGATCGAAATGTATTTCTTACTTTTCCTTTTGCTGTTCCAAAATTAATTATGAGTAATCAGTTCTACTTCAATTTTAATTCAGTCAATCAACATGGAACACAATGCAATAGCGAAAATTCCGTTCGGGATATTCTCCAAAGCAAAAAACTTAACCAAACTTAATTTGAAAGAGAATGTTCTTACGTCCATGCCGCTTGGTTGGTTTATTGCGCATAATTAATTTTATAGCATATAAATAATGAAGTGATCTGCATATTTACTGTTCCACTTTTATAAATTTAAATTAAAATATCTTTTTATTCAATCAGTGTTTGCACTTTATTTTCTCATTTTTTTAACTTTTTTTTTTTTTTTTTTTTTTGTAAATATTGTTTACTTTTAGAGTTTTATTCAAAAATTTCGTTTCCCAATAAGTCAGAGTTTAGTGACCACTTGTATTTTGTTAAACACTTGACCGTTGGTAGATGGTAAACGTTTTCGATTTTCATTCCAGATATGGGTTGTTGGCTAGCGATGACAGAACTGAATTTATCAACAAATCAACTTCGCGTGCTACCTGATGATGTTGACAAGCTTGTTAATTTAGAAGTATGTCGAACATTGTTAAACTTGTCGATGATACCTTGGTCAAACTTCCGCTTTTGGTTTGAGATTAGCTAATTAATTAGCTATTTGCAGGTATTAGTACTGAGCAACAATTTGCTCAAGAAGCTTCCATCACAAATTGGTAGTCTGAAAAAACTACGTGAATTGGATTTGGAAGAAAATGAATTAGACGCAATACCTAATGAAATTGGTCAGTCCAAGTTGGAACTTCGAAATTTTTGACTTCATATTATAAAAAATAATGCTAATATCACCTGCAGGTTTTGTGACAAGTCTGACAAAGCTTTGGATACAGTCAAATAAATTAGTTGGTTTACCGCGAACAATTGGGTTAGTTTTTCTTTTTTTTTAATCCAATCAATTTAATTTCAGAGTTCGCCTTGTGCTTTTTGTTTTCAATTAAAATGATTTCAATGATTTTAGAAATCTGATCAATTTGACCGATTTACGAGCAGGAGAAAATAACTTAACATCTTTACCTGAGGAGATCGGTTAGTCATGTTTCGAAAAAAAATTTTTTTTGAACTGCTCAACAATTGTATTGATTTGAAGATTTGCATAATTTCAATTTTACATCATTCAGTACATCATTTCAAATTTCCCTTCATATTGATTTAATGTGTACACACATATCCTTCAGTTAGAATTCCTAAGTTCTTAAAAATTTTTCAAAAAAAAGCTTTCAAGTTTTTGAGAAAAAATTTTTTATTAATGGTTTCGTTTTGAATTTTTGTTCCAATCAAAATCCAAATTTTCAGGATTTTTACGAAGTCAAAATGTTGCATTTATTTTTTCTTTTTTAAGGCAATTTGGACTCACTGAAAAGCCTTTATATCAATGATAATCCATCGCTTCACAATTTGCCGTTTGAACTGGCACTGTGTGCATCACTTGAAATTATGTCAATTGAAAACTGTCCGTTATCACAGATACCTCCCGAAATTACCGCGGGCGGCCCTTCTCTTGTTATTCAGGTAATCATTACGAAACGTTCAAAATCATATTTAAATTTAAAATCATAAGCTATCATTTTAAATTATATACGTATATGCAAGTATTTTTTTAATATACATTTTTAACCTTTCGCTTCCAGTACCTCAAGATGCAAGGCCCATACAGGGTTATGAATATGTAAATATTGATTAGTATATTGGCTTTCTTATTGGCATCAACAGGATCGTCAAGTTTGAATTTTCTGGCATATTCTCAATTTTCTTCGTACATTTGCTGCGACCTCTTTACATTTTTCTTGGTAGTTTTTTTCTGTTGAATTGACTCGAATATGTCACTCCAACTTTCTTTTTTTTTAATAATGTATATTGAACTTGGTCGTTAAGGCATTCGATCTTTATCGAAGTTGAACTTAAATAAATCATTCATTTCCAGTTAGGTCACAAAACAGAAATAAAAATAGATGCGTAGTTTAAATTTATTAATTACTGCTTGTTCATTATTCCATTTCTGCCTAAATCAACATTTCAGTTTGCTCTCTAACAGTTCACTTGCCACTGCTATCAGCAGTACTTTCTGCTGTACAGATATAATTTACGTCGATATCGTTCAGTGTAATTAAAATTGTTCATTCATGCTCATTTTATGTGATTTGATAAGTATTTAATTGATGCTTTTTTCCTGGTAGATTTTTGGTCGCACCTCACATTAAAATTAGCTTATTGGGTAAAAAAGGAAAAAGCACCAGTATTTTCTAGAACTATTCTATTACATAAATTAATTTAAGCTTAATATCTACAAAAAAAGTATGACCAAAGTAATTTATGTTATTAATATAGATAAGTTGAAAATGTGCAATATTTTCGGCCGTAAAAATCTCTATTTTTTGCTGAGGAAATCGTGTTTCTAAATTAAATATTTACATCAGCTTTAATCCAATGAAATGAAAATTTTGGTTTTACACCTCGTTTGTAACTGTTCACAGAACGGGTGTGGTAACGCTTGCTTTTGTTGCTCGGTGAATCCAGTGTTATATTTTAACTTTTCTCTGTGCTATAGTATTGCTTGTTACCGTTGTCTTTTACTGGAACATTTCCAATGAATCCTCATACTGTTGTGTTTATTTTATCTAATATAAAAGTTAAACCACTTCTTTTTTTTTCAGCATTAGATTTCACCATTAAAATTATTTTCATTTTTCACTTTTTACATTCAGTGAAATAGAAAAAAGGAGAAAACTGGTCATTTGCTTAATGGTTTAAGGGGAAATGTTCAGTTTTACTCCTCATTCTGTTATTTTTTATTAAATTTTTCGTGTTTTTTCTTTTTTTTAGTTTATTAAAATTCCAAATTTTTTGATTATTTCTATGGAATATTCGAAAATTTAAATTTGTTGCTGGCTTGTTTCTTTGCTTATTTGTTTGCTTTTTTATTGTCGTTCATTCACTCTTCTAGTGTCTTATTATGATTTGTTATGAATAAAAATTTTTTTTGTTTGTTTGTTTATATTTGTTTTCCAAGAAAAAAAAATACTTTCAATTCAGCAAACATGTAATCAAATAGTACACATAATTTATTAATGCAAGAGGGTTACGTGAATAGGAGAAATGTGTGACATACAATCTCAATAAAGTTTAGAAGTGTAAAAGCAACCAGTATATGCTGAAAAAACAAAGTCATAGGGAATAATATGCTGTATTGGACATTACTTCTATATTGCAACCTGATAGTGTAACCGTCGTTTTGACTTAATAATAAATCACAAACCATATTGTAGCTTTTTTTTTTTCAAATTTTAAAGTACGCTGATTAGGAAATGCGGAATCAAAACTTTCGAAGGGCAAAAGTAAAGTTTCCTCAATAGCAAATATGATTAAAATATTGCAGGACAAAAAAAGATATGCCTCCTAGTCTGATTAATTTCCTATTTTTCAGCCTCCGGCATTTCAAAAGTTTGTAATGAACCACAAAATGCTCCAGTGTAATCAAATATACAAGCCTGTAAGAAATCTTGAATGGAAAGGAATGTTTTCATGAGGACAATTTGATCTATTCAGAAGTTTTTATTGCATTTTGGTGAAAGAATGCATCTCAACATATTCCCTGTTTGTCAATAGATGAACTTTTTCTCCAAAGAATTTAAAGTTTCTTAAACTTTACTTATTATAGTTGCACTTATTGTCTCGATTTTTTCTGTTGAAAATAGATTTCTTAAAGCAATTATCGATGATCTTTAATTTTTACTATCTCCTCTATCCATAAACGTTATCTTTTACAACTTCTTGCCTTCCCATTGCAAAATATTGAGTTAAATAATATTGTTTTCGTTCCTTTCTTGTTTAGAAACCAAAATTACCAGTTTACGTCATTTTTTCAACACATTATCTAATATATTTTCAAAAATCTTACCATCAATATTAATCTTTCATAAAAAGTAGTGCGTTTGTCTTACCCGATTGCTCTTTGATCTATCAATCTTAAATATTTCGAGGAATTTTCACGACGTTTTTTATAATGTTACAAAATGTGATTGCCCCATTTCCTTGGCATTGAGTTTTATCACAAAAAAAAAAAAAGATTTTTTTGTCGTCTAATTCGTATGTTTGTTAACCTTGATTTCATTTATCAAAGTTAGCACAGTCACGTAATTAATAAGGAATGAATGGTAATTCCAATGAAGACATATCTGCCAATGCTTTTGTAATTTCTAGAATTTCATCATTTAATAAATAAATTTAGAATTTATTTAAGCAGTACATTATTGATTTTCGGCGCATATTTACAATTAAACTATAAACTGGCATAATACGAAAAAATCTATCCTGCATTCAATCAAATTTTTAATTACTAATTTGTTTCTATTAATTCTCCTAGAAAAAAAAAAAAAAAAAAAAGAAAAACCATCCTAGGCCTATAAATAAAGAAATGAAAAGTTACACATGATTCAAAATGGCTATTAGCATTGCGTGCAACGAAAAACATAATTTCAAATCATATTTTTTCTAAGCTAAGCTTCACAATTCATCTCATTTTTTTAATTGTAATATTGTGCTCATACAATAGGGAATAGAAAGTTATAAAGCACACAATAAATCGGTAAGAAGTAACAGAAATGAAGTAAATAAACAATATGAACAAACTTAACTAACAAATCCCTATCGTTACCTTCGGAAATTGCTGATTGTCGCTTTGTTAATCGGTTGCGGTAATGGGAAGGCGTCCTTCGTTGAGCTGGGAGATATGCTACCAGAAATGTACCAAATGTTACCATTGTTAGCTCTCTTCGTTTTGATTTTTCAAAATTTTCTTATTTCTATCTAGCAATTTTCATTCCAGTAATCCTACAATCCATGTATGCAAGTGTCGCAAATGACCATATTCATATATGCAGGTGTCGCAAATGACTATATTCACGTATGCAAGTGTCGCAAATGACTATATTCACGTATGCAGGTGTCACAAATGACAAATATTCATGTATGCAAGCACTACAAACCTATCCATATATCGTTATATGTGTACATACCAGTGTATATATCAATCATTGCATGGCTTACCGCTACATGCTTATATACCGTTCCGCACGCATGTGCAATATGTGCACATTTTGCTTTAGCATATATGTTTCTGTTTATGATTACAAAGTCTGGAAAAGCAAACACTTTGACCAAAGTAAACTAGATGTTCTATAATTCGCCCAAGTCCAGTGAGTAGCGAGTAGTGCCCTGAAGCGGGTGAATGGTAATTCGCGGTCTGCCGAGATATTTTAAATAATATGAAATGCCGGAAAAATTCGCAGTGTTGGTATCTTGAAGCAGACGAACGGTTTGTCGAGATATTAAATAGGAAGAAATTCACGGTGGTAGTGTACTTATCGACATATATCAACTTCCGAAATTTTTGCAGTTCTTACTATTAAAAGATACTATAAACTTTTTGCTATACTGCAATATCTTATCTCGCTTATCACTCTTCAGCTAATCTTCTCTAATTTTATCAATATTTATTTCTCACGGCTCTAATCATCGCGTCTATAGTGATGGACAAGGCCCCATCGTATGTTGTAAATGACAACAAAATGAACTTTAACTCGTACTATGTCAAACTAATCGAGATAAATGATAGATATCCCGACTCAGTAAATAATATGATGATTTTCAATGACTTAAATAATAGGGCTGGGAAACAAGTAAGATATGGTGATGAGATGCTAATTAAGTATAGCGTAATGGAACATAATGAGTAAATATGTAATCAAGAATCAAAGGTGCAATTCAAAGTTGGTGATAAAAAGGAAGTTGTAAAATCAGGTCTATCTTCGTTGTAAGAAAGTTTGTCATAAGACAATTGTAGGTATTAAAAATTTTAGAATTGTGCAAGTTATTTTTAAATTAATGAATCAACAAGTTCCGTTAAATATAAGAAGTAATTCATTCATTAAATCAGATTTTTTTTTGTTTAATTTAACTGATAATAAACTTCTCTTCAACTTTTACGTTAAAGAGAGGGATAGTAAATGACAATTCACCAGTAACATTTATTGAGCAAACTGCACTTCATATTCTTAGTATTTAACATGGAAGCTGTAAAGGAATCAAAATTGATTTTCAAGCTTTCCAATTCTGGGATTTCTTTCCATTCTTTCTGTTTTGAAGTTAAGACTCTGGGTAATTTAACATTTTTGGTTTCTAAAGGACTATTCGAGAGTTCTAAGGGATTCTAACATCTTTAACTATCTAGATAATCTCTTGTCACTGTCAGACAATTTTTTTGCAGGTTCCATGCTAAGGAAGCGATGGACCGACATTCCAGTTGCAGTGAATCTAATGTACCTGTTGATGATGATGTTACCATAACGAGCCAAGGTAGGTAATAGTGATCTCTTGCATCCATGACCACTATTTTGTTTAAAACAAAAAATCTTCCTTTTCCTTTGGGTCTTCGCTATATTTTCCAATTATCTT
The DNA here is from genome assembly GCA_029876185.1 of Mansonella ozzardi. Classification (NCBI taxonomy): domain Eukaryota; kingdom Metazoa; phylum Nematoda; class Chromadorea; order Rhabditida; family Onchocercidae; genus Mansonella; species Mansonella ozzardi. Next base: position 16,613 of record JARVGP010000690.1, on the reverse strand, counting down.
ATGAAGAAAAAAATGCGAAATCGAAAATATCTTAACTTATGAATGATATCACAGCTGGATTACACATCTACGTTTCATTGCTTACTAATTTTTGTTGCATTTTCTGATCCTCCTACTATTTCTATTGATAATGTATGAAAGGTAAAATTTTTTGAAGAATTCTTTTATTTTATTTATAGATCAAGAGATAGAGTTTCGTTATGAAGTTATTTATGGAAAAATATCCTCAAGAACGCATAAAAGGTGGGTAGGTGATGGGTTGTTGTGCTGTCGGAAAGGTTCAGTTATATTGCAAACGGAGGTTATCTTTTTTTGCATCATGTCAAGAACAAATTGCATGTTTTCTTTATTATTCTTAACAGTCTCTGATTAACGGCTTAGTCAATGGAAGATTAAAGAAACCGCTAACGACTTGCGTCGTTCATAGGTTTCAGGAGGTTATAATTCACTGATACACCGAATGACCGACACCGTCTCAATGATACGGTGTTCATTCTGATCAATGGTATCATTGATGAAGCTGCTGATGTACTGATTCAAATGCCTAATCATTTAGCGAGGCGAAGAAATTGCAAGGGCTAGTGGTTATTCAATGAAGCAGTTGAGTCAATTAAAGGAAGGTAGTCAACTGAAAATCAATAATTATGAGTTGGAGGTGCAAGCTGAACTGAATTTACGGCAGTCCGGTACTTTTTTTTCTTTTTTAAAAAATATTTTGCGCAAAATTTTGTCATGAAATCAAATGTCTTCATGTTCCTCAAATATCTCATTTGTTATTGTTGCGGTTACAGCAGTTGATGGGATTCAAAACACTGCAAACATTGTAAACCAACCAGGAACTGTTAAATTGACGGAGAACAGTACAGTAGATGGCAAGAATCCAAAAAAACGGCGTGGAAATACCAGTCAAATTTTCATTTCACCATTATTTAGTCAAGATAACCCTTTGGATTTTGTTTTGGACGAGGTATTTATATCGTTATCACATTTGTAACTGAAGATAGAACAACGTTCTATAGTTCTTTTTTTTTCATAAATTTTTTGGAAAAACTAGTTTTGGATATTTCATAATCAATTACGAAGTTAATGTTATATTAGGTGAAAGATGGTGATGATAGTTCTATACAGCGAATTGCTGTGGATGTACGAATCGCTCGCTACTTGAGACCACATCAAAAAGATGGCATCGCTTTCATATACAGGTGTTTAAAGGTCTGTCTCCTCTGAATTTCGTTTTTCCAGAATTCCCAAGGATTTAAATCTTAATCACTTGCTGAAAAAGATAGTGGTACTTGCTAAATCTTGACCAACTTTACTTGTTTTGCTTTTCCATTCTATTCATGGATCGAACTGAAATTTAATTTAAACTTCAGAAGTAAACTGTATGAACCTTTGAAATATAATCCTTCAAAATATCAGCGTGGAGTTTTAATTACGTTTGTTTGAAGGATTCTCATAGCGGAGCTATTCTTGCTGATGAGATGGGTTTGGGTAAAAGTGTGCAGGCCATTGCACTGTTAACTGCATTAATCAAAAAACGTTTACATCAAAAGCCAATAATTCGGAAATGTATCATCGCAGTACCGACATCACTGCTAAATAACTGGTACGCAGAATTTATGAAATGGTCACCGCAGACACAATCAATGGTATTTGTTAATATTAGCTATTGTTTGATAGGAGCTGGTTGTTTTTCCGGAATATTATCATAGGAAATCTTTCAGCTGTTCCGGATCTTGAACTCAACAGATGTAGAAAAGGTGATTTCATATCGGAACACATCAATGATTGTTATCATTAGTTATGAGATGATAGCTCGTATAGCTGCCAAATTGTCTGCTGTTTCGATCGATTTGCTAATTTGCGATGAAGCACATAGGCTTAAAAATCTTAATGGACGACTTCGAGAACAGGTATGTCCAGTTACATATTGTTTCAACATTTTAATTCTATATTTTTTTTAAACTGTAAGATTTTTAGCTTCAAACTTTGAGTGCTCAGCGTCGCTTGCTTCTGACAGGAACGCCAATGCAAAATGATCTAGAAGAATTCTATTCACTGCTTAATTTTGCACGACCGGATCTTTTTGTCGCTTTTTCGGAATTTAAAACTCTTTGTGAAATGGAGGTATTTGCATATTTATCAGATAAAGTGCAACTTTTCGTAGTCGTTAACAAATGATACATATGTTTTATGCAACTAATGGATAAAATTTTTATTTTAATTTTCAGCTTTTTCTAACTTGTTTTTCCCAGTAATCTTAGAAAAAACTGAAGCATTTAGCAGAATTACTTTGAATAAAACGTAAACTAACCATGTAAACCAGTCAGTCAAGTAAGCAAATACTGTTTTAACACCAGTTGCTTTATAGCCAAACCGTTTCAATGATTTGCTTGCCGAAGTGATGCTTCGTCGAACAGCAGAAGTGATCCATGAGTGGCTACCATCGAAAAGTATAATTTTGATAATAAATTTTTAAGTGGGCAAATAATTATACAGAGCAGAGATGATTTAAGGAAAGGATAATGGGACAAGAATGATGAAGAAATCAAATTTAAAAATCTCGTGTAACACCGTACGACAGTATCAAAATCTCTTAGTCAATTTCTCTCTTGCTTGCCATTTCTCTGTTATTCCTATCGAAAATGTCTCACTTAGTATAGTGAAAGTCAGTCAAAAAAAAAAGTCAGTAACCTGTTAATAATCAATTATTTTTAGACGATTATATAGTTTGGTGTCGACCGTCACCGTTACAATGCTCCATATACAAACGTCTGAAAAAATTCCTCTCGTACGATCACTTAACTTTGATTGATGCCTTGCGAAAGTTATGTAATCACCCATCCATTCTTTATCAGAGTACTGTAGCGAAACTTCAGACTTGCAAGGTAATTTATTTGATTTTATAAATTAATCGGCAGTCTGACTTGCTGTACTCACGCAAGCTTTTTAATTGTGGCGCATAATGAACCATCCTATCCATGATTCGGAGCACTGAATGAGTTGTTCATCGCTGTGAATGCAGAAAGTGAACTTTCAATCCTTAAACTATGAACTTCACATTGTTATTAAATGACTACCAATGATTTGCGAGTAGACTTACATTTCCGATTTAAACTTTTCCCATATTTACGTAATGGATTGTGTTTAAGTCGAAGGGAATGATTTGAGTTACTTCCAGGAGGAAGAAAGAGAATTCTATAACTCTCTCCTTCGATTGTTCCCGAGTAGTTTCGATAATTTTTCTCTTTCAATCACTGACTCAGGTATCCAACCTTGTTTCCTTAAATCTTTGAATGTTCATTTTTCCAAAAAACTTCCTTTCAGATCTTTATGTTCCAGAGTTCAAATAGCACTTAAATTATTTCATAGAGAATTTATGTAAGGTTCATTATTTGATCAGGTAAACTTAGTGTATTTGGCGAGTTATTGGGGACATTTCGAGAACAAGAAGAAAAAGTAGTCATTGTTTCTAATTTCACCCAGGTCTGCTTTTTAATATCAGAAAAAATGTTAGAAATTCAAACTACTCTTTTACATTGGAATTTTTCCAAGTGCGATATTAAGATTATTTTAGTTTCTCGTTCAGCAAAAGTTGAGGAATGTTTACTTAGCTATAAACGTTATTAAGGGGTATTTTGAAGGGAAAAGACCCCGTAATAGGAAATCTATTTATTTTCCTTTTCTTTTAGACTCTTGATCTCTTGGAAGAGCTTTGTCGAACTCTCTATTATACTGTTCTACGACTGGATGGTTCAACCGAAGCGAAAAAAAGAATGGAAATCGTAGAAGAATTCAATTCATCAAATAAAAACTATGCATTCTTACTGAGTGCCAAAGCAGGTAACTGATGTTGAAATCTCAGCTTGTTTATGCTTTTATATGTTTCATTTAGTATCTCATATCGCATGAATTTTCCAATAGGTGGAGTTGGCTTAAATCTCGTTGGTGCTAGTAGAATGATTCTATTCGATTCGGATTGGAATCCAGCTGTGGATGTGCAAGCGATGGCTCGTATTTGGCGACAGGGACAACAAAAACCATGCCACATTTATCGACTTATCACGGGAGTAGTATTTTAGTTTACAGTTCATTAATAGAATCTGTAGTCGTTGTGCATCCTTTCAGCTGCTGTGATAAATGAGATTTGGCAGTTATAACATTTAGGGTACCGTGGATGAAAAGATTTTGCAAAGACAAGTTAAAAAAAGCTGCCTCAATATAATGGTTGAAATGGTTCCAGTCGAATGTGAGTTTTAGCTTTGTTGTAGTTGTGCCTTCTTGTAATCGCACTCTCATACCAGTCTTTTTATGCTGTTCATTAGACTTAAGAAGATGGCTAAACTCTTATAAATCAAACGCTCTTCCCAAAATTGCATGAAATTTTAAATTTGAGCACTTACGCATTTCTCCGATGAAGAACTGCAAGATATTTTTACACTTCATGATGAGACGGAATGTGAAACACATTGTTTATTGGAATGTCAGTGCGATGGATGTGGCCTTTTGCCAGAAGAGCTAGAAGCAAATCGAGAAATAAGTCCTGACGGGGTTAATTTCAGTTTTCAATACAGAAAAGTCAGCAACAGTACTTTTTGCACTGCATTAGCAAACTGTTAGATTATAATTATTTGGGATTTATAGAATTCTGCATTCAACCTGGATGCTGAGAGCGTCACTACATATAGCGAAAAAGTGGATGAGAGTAACGACTCCACATCATCAGTTCCAGAAAACTATATGCAGTTATCAGCTGATTCTTCGCTGCGGGATTGCATCATTTCTAATAACACAAGCGAAGTGCTCAAAGATGAAGGCGAAAATAAAATCCTGGGAGACGAAGCGGCGTTATCGGCGGTTTGTCAATTTCTCAAAGTCAACCTTCTCAAGTTTTTGAACTGCGATTTGTATAGGCTTCATTAAGTCCATGCTTTGCATTTCTGTAATTTGAAGATAATTTTCATCACAACTAGGAATTCAGGGTAAGTTTGGTCTAGCTTCATATAAAAGAAACAATTTGAAGCTTTACCTTTCAAATTACTGCAAGGAAGCATTATTAACAATCTACTAATTGTCATTATGCAGTGCTATTGAAATTTTAGAGTGCATTGTTGGGAACATTGATGCGTTGGCAGCATTACTCACCAAAATGCAAAAACCAATTTGATTTGATGAAAACTCAGGCTGGTTTAGAAAGATGCTGCCTAGAAGAGGTTTCGTTCATCATGAAGCTGGTTTCGAATTTCTGAATAGTATCGTCTTTCGGGTGCTATCAAATAGAACTGAGTTTACTTACAAGCAGAAGGAAAAAAACGTATCCTCTAGAAGCATTTTTTGATTAAGACTTGTAATTCTTCATCGTGTTAGAAAATAAATGTTAAAAATCTACTTTAATTCTAAACTATTCCCTTTCTAATACAGTGTATTTTTTTCGAGGATTTTGAAATTCACGTAAAAAATCCTGGATCTCAAGTTTATTTGAAGGACTTTTGCTGCGTCCTTTTTCGTTTTATTTGTGTTTACATTCCGTATTAAATAAATCATTTCAAGAGTTTCTAGAATAACTCCTGTATCTTGATTTAAAAAAAAAAACAGGAAAAATCGATAACATGATGATAAAATTTTATGTCTTCAAAGTGATGAGTTTAAAAAATGGACAGCGAAAACAAAAAGACAAATATAGAGAAAATAGAAAACAAACGGGGGAAAAGTCCCGTACACGAGGTTTTTGAACCTGATTAGACGGGTAATTATTGAAATTATTACGAATCGTAAAGAAAAACATGCAATGAAAAGTGGACGATATGAGATTTCCCATTAAGTATTTGAAGGTCAACATTTACCAAATATGATGTCGGATACCTCATAAAAACAATAGTTGTAACAAAAACGATTTGGAAAATGAATCCTGAAATACTTAGTACATTAGCTTAACTGATAAGTAACGCTGTACTTGTAATTATCCAGGCGGGGAAGTAAGTCTAAACAAAAATATATATTGTAAATACACAGCACCGATATGTGTCTCATACAGCTAGAGAAAGGTATGCTTGGAAAACGAACAGAACATCTTTAAAGCGAACGTAACCAATTTAATTAAAAGACGACGAGGCTCAAAAATAATTGCAGACTTTTTTTTAGTTTCAGGATACTGTCGTATAAACTGATATATGACAAAAATAGCATGCGACTCACATTATAGATCAAATTCTAAACATTGAAATGATTCTCTCGAAAAATATATCAATTTATACGATCAGACAGTGTCCTGAAACCAAAAAATGGGAAAATAATTTCAGTATCTGACAACGAATCTCAATCTGCGGAATGCCAATTGTGCTAACTTTGCACAGTTTCAAAATAAAATACATTAAGCTGACAAAGTCAGTTGCAAAATATAAATAATGTGTTCTGAAATCATTATTTCTAAATGTGCTAAACATGTAGGCAACATTGGATAGCTCAAAGAGCCAATAAGGCACGGTGTAATTATTTGCAGCCAGCATCATAATATTTTAATGATGCGACTAAATTTACTTATAATGTTATCCAGCAATTGCAGATGAACCAAAATCAACGAATCAAGGAAGCGAATAAACTTCCGTCCTTCGAGGTAAAATGATTTTCTCTGCATTGACAAAAAATTAAAGAGAATGAAATTAGGAAATTGGTCCTCTTTCACCCGTTTCAAGAACCAAGATGAAACATCGATGTGCATTCGTGGATTACAACATAATCGGACACGATTACACATGGACTTTGACGTTATAATAAAAAGAACGTCAACTTTTCTAACCATTTCAAGCACAAGATGGATGAATCTGATTCATGCTTATTATTTGGAAATCTATTGTAAGCCCAAAACTTGTCCAAACACGGCCTTCTTCTGCAGATTAGTGGTTCAAAAATGGTACAAAGGAAAATACTATTTGAAGTGCCTAAAAATATTGCTAATGTAAAAACTAAAAATTGCCAAATGCGGACCATCCAAGCAATACAATAGACCAAAATCATTTTGCACTGAAAAACATAACTGACTAATACTAAAATGTCTAACTATACCGAAAAAGAAGAGATAAATGAATTAGTTTAAATGGCTATCGTTGTAAATTATTCACAAGCATTCTACGATAAATAAACGCCAGAGCTTGATAGGCAAAAATCGACATGAATTTTTGGAACGGTTAACCCAATATTCTGAATATTTCTAATTAATAAGTGTCCACTCATGAAAGAACTCAAAAATAAATCATGATAAACACAGATCAGTGTATGACATTAAACAGAAAAAATACAACAATAAAAAATAAAAATTTATAAGGAAAGCGAAAAGACACAGTGTGTTCTAGAGTGTTTTCTTTTTCCTCGCTTTAAAAACAAAATCACTTGCCAGCTTCAATCTTCTTTGTGTGCTGAACTGTTGCTGCTGTTGTCGTTTCGCCATTGGCTTTTGTTCCGGACATATTTTCCACCGAAAGGTGCCGACTAATTTTATCAGCTTTACGCCATAATGTCATCTCCTCAAAATATTCATAAAATGGGCAAGACTCCGATTTCAGTTAACTATGAATGAATTTACGACGTCTAAGTAATCACAGGGTCAAAGCAAACTGATAATCCGACAGGTACCGCGACCACTTATTACGGAAAAATGAATGTCAATCACGTCTAATTTGTAATTTCGCTATGATTATCAGATATAATGTACATATGTTTCCGGAATATAACAGTTGATTGCCTTACTTGCTGCTTGAAATAACGACGATCTTCTTCATCAACCAAAACAAGATTCAAATAATAGCGAACTGAAAATTTCTTGCCAACATCACGCATTGTTGGTGTCAAATCATAACCAGCAAGAAAAAGGCGTATTGGAATTGATTCACCTGGAACTTATTTCAGTTCATTTTAACAAAGCCTCTAGTAGCAAATGGTTAATAGAACAGCCACCACACCAGGCGCGTAGTGAGGCCTATTTGCCGATATGGATGAAGACAAGGGGAAAAACTCTAAATTCTGAAATGTATGCTAATTAATTTGGATGTGGAATCAACTTGGAGATAGCTAAACACATATCTTATTACATGGCAGTTGATATTTCATGCTATGGAATGATAGAGAAATAAAATTACGACTATATTATCACCAAAAAAAGAATGATAACTTTACCCCTCACGGGTGCACCGTCCATTATTTCGTATTTTGCTATTGTTTCATTTTCGTTGAAAATATTTGGAGAATTCCCGACTGTTTCTCTTTTGATTATTGCAATTTCCATAAACTTAATTTTGATCCGAACTAATAAGAAATATATTTTCCCAACAATTACATCTTTCAGGTGATATCTGCAACAGTATTTTCAGCACAGTATTAGATTGTTCCTAGATTAAAGCGGCGAACAACTCGGCATTAATAACTGCTTTCTTTTATATTGATTTTTTAAAAAGTCCGACTTACACTCTGATATCTGCATTAAGCGAATATTTCCTTAAAAAAAAAAAAAAAAAAGAAAAAAACCATAACTGAGAGTTATAGGAACTTGATGTTCAAATGCTTATATACTTTTAATACTATTATTTTATTACATCTAGATAAACTCATCGACTAAGATAAAGAAAATAAAAAGTTCACTTGGAGCGATTGTATTCGAATTCAATGTGTAAAGAATCCTCAATGCCAACTTCCATTTTGATACTATTATTTGTATCTGGATATGAAGAAAGTGTATGCACAATAACATCCATTTCACGTATTATATCAGTTAACCTTCGCACAATGACCACTCTTAGAAAGTAGCTGTAATAATACATAACTTAACAATATTTTATTGCTACCAATCAACTCCCGAAAATTCTCACGTTCCGCGAAATATGCTTTACGTCTTTAATAACATTCCAAAGATACCCACAATTTGAGGTTTTGTTCAGAAGAATTCACTATTAAAAAATACAGTTCGATTAGAAAGAAAAACTTCAAACATTTTTTCTTATTTCTTTTCTCATTTTAAACAATAAAACCTTTGCCTAAAGAATAACATACCGTAATTTGACATTTGCACCAACATATGATTCATATGGCTTCTCAACCTTCGGGAATTCGAACCGAAAGACCGCGTTTTGCGCTAGCTCACCTGGACGAGCCAATTCCTTCATCAACGTTATAAAATCATGCTGATTACCACGATCATAATTTAGCTCTAAAAAAATTACGATCAAACAAATATGTTATGAAGGAACCGGCTGCAAAACAGATGGTTCAAAATGGAGAAAAATGGACAACTTAGGTTTGCGTGTGATCATATTTCTAAAAACGACTAAAATTACTGTAATGATGAATGTTTTCGAGCTCATGTCTAACTTACAAATTTCTAACAGAAATGAGTGCTGCTTAGCATTCCAATCATATAATCAATACTTTACTGCGAAGGTTTCGTCAAGAAAACTTCTAAAATATAGATTTAAACATGCTACTTCCTATACATAAAGCCAAGGAAAAATACCAGCCAATTGTTGCAAAAGATAACGGCATAAAACAAAACAAAATTCAGTAGAATCGCGCACCAATTTGTCCAATAAATTCAATTCTTATTCCTTGGTGATCTAATTTTTTCTTCACTGCAACTCCTACTGTACCAGAGATTGTTTCACCGTCATAAAACAGGAAATGTCTTTCTTGACCTCCTTCCTCACATCGTATCTTGGCTACCTATAATCGTCTAACTTTTAGAAAATAAAGACTTCGCGGGCTGAGCCGGTGATCGAAACCGGGACCTCTCGCACCCGAAGCGAGAATCATACCACTAGACCACTCAGCCAACTGTCACATTCATCTCTTCTTTCCTCATCAAACTCATCATCTACAACAATATCTAAATTCTTGCCCAATCCTATGTGCAATTTCTTCGCAAAATCTAAGTCGAAGATAATATTTTGAGAGAAAGTGAAAGGAAAAACTAACTTTTCTATTTTCTGCGTCATCCAACTTAATCGAAATTTCCGCAGCTTGGCCAAATCCAAAGAAAGCCTGAAAGATAATTTTTTTCTCGCATCACATCTAACATATGCTTTTTTCGGAACGGCACAAAAATCAGTTAGTTCGTAAAATGTACTCTGCAGTTAAGAAAAAAAAATCAAAACTTTACCATCCTGAAAGACCACTTCCAAATAATTTTTGATCGGAAATAACAGAACTGATAATATTTATAAATAAATTTACAAATACATAAAACAAGCAATTTATCGAATAACCAATAACATGTTAAACTGAAAATTGTTCAAAACAGTTCAAATAAAAACGATATGACATTTGAACATTTCCGAAATTACCCGAAAGCTAAAGTGATAGTTTGATTCAAACTGCCACTTTAACTTTCGAAATAAACGAAATACACGAACTTGAACCAATTATTCACCTCAATTTTAGCAAACCTTTTAAAAACGAGAAAATAGCCGAAAAAGGTTCGACAGTTAAATTTTCTTAGCAAATTCAAATCTTTGGCATTTCTGAATCTCCCGGTTTCAAGAAAACATTGCACTGATTGAAATGCTACGGTAAAACAAAAATTCTTGAGAATTTCACTGAATGAAGCCTTATTTGGTTAAGATATTGTGGATATATGACACTATTAGTACAGCTATTCGTACTCATTTCAACAATCTAAGCGCTTAAATGAATCAGATTCCGTCAAACCTTAATGCTGACCCCAAACCACATAACTATAAAAACCCATCCGTTACCTCGCCACAATCTTACCCGCCTTCGGCCACCATAACTTTTCATCTGAACACGTCCTTGAACTGCGAACAAAGCATGGCCCAGAGCACTATAATGAGGAGCACAATGCGACAATACTGTATCACTACGTCATTTCACATTTCATTTACGTGAAATGAGCCGTCATCAGTGACTCTAATCGCATTTTGATTAAACATTTTTCGATCTAACAGCTTCAAAAATTACATTTGATTTCCAATGTTAAGGGCTGTTATGAGATTTTCACGCTAAATAATGAGTTGAATTCACCTTAAATAAAATCAATTCAGTAAAACAAATCTAAAACATAGTCGACGAGTCACAATAATGTCATTTGTTTTTCTGGTTTCCTCACATTTCAAATAAAGAATTTCAGTTTTTTTTTTTTTTTATATTAAAGATGACTACTGTTTCATATCGCTCCTCATAAATTTTTCTGTTACACTGCAAGGTTGTTTTATCATTTCTATAAGTGTTTGAGTTTTAAATCGTTTTTCTGAAATGGCCAAATTATCATTTTTCTTTTGTGAAAAGATCCGAGTAAATCAGAAAGGAAACTCAGAAATCTGCATAAAAGAGTTAATCAAATAGAACGGTACTACAGTTACCATTATAATCCCAATGTCCAACGTTAGTTAAATTATTTCACCGGACAGATCAGATATTAAATATTTCAATACGCTAATAAAACTAAATTATCCTTCTTTTCTGAAATATCTGAAATTTATGACAATCCTTTCTCTCTCTCTCTCTCTCTCTCCTTCTCTATCAATTTTGTCAGTTTTCCACATTTAAAAATTTTACATAAGTTATTCTGAAGAGTCATAAAGTTTTTACATTTTATACTTTACTTCCTCTGAATTAATACCATTGCAGGAGGTAGTAACTGCCTACCACATTTTATTGCAATTTTTAATCTGATGGTTTTCTCAATCTCTGTAATATTATCCGCAACAAAGATTTCTCAATTTCTATCGTCTCCAAATTACGCTTTGTTTTTGCATATTTCATGAAGCTTTATCATGGAGCGCAGGAATTTCCATTGTTTTACAGTTTTTTTACTTTTATATATTTAAATATACCATTGTTCTTGAAAATAGATTAGCGAATCGAAATCAAATTTTGCATATATTTCGAAAATTTATGAATGTTTTGCAATAACGATATTTCATAATGATAATTTAATCGCAACTTGTATGTAAATACATCAACTATATCTGAAAATAGCAATATTACAGCACAGACAAAATATAACAATAATCTCATTTTAAGCGTAATAGAGGAAATTTTTTTTGAATAAAAAGATTTCAGAATTGAAATCGAAGTTTTAATATTTATTGCATCCTACAGAATTCGAAATACTGTCAGCTGATACTGCAATATTTCTCTTATCCTCAAAAATTCCTTCGTTTTAGATTTGAATACTTACAATTAGTTTGAAAGTTTGTTACTATCTGCAGAAAATGAGAGCACAATCAATAATAAACAAAGTTAATCAACAACATTCTGATATATGGAGATATTAACAAAAGCATATGTATTTTTCATTCATAATTTAGTCAGTAATACCCGAGAAGAAATTTTCCTTATCATTAAATGTACACAGTGAAAGATTTTCTAAATTGTAGGACGAGATCAAACAAAAAAAAAAAAAAAAAATTGTTAAATCACATTAAATCATACAATCAACAAACAGCAATCGCGTACCATTTCTTCATTGTTTAAGTAGATGAAGGAAAAAGAAATCCGCAAAATTAGAAAAGTTTTTAACCGTTAGGACAAATGTCAAGGCGGCTCCCGAGTTATGAGGTTTCTTGTAGAATCTGCTTGAAATTAAGTTTCGATAGCGAATGGCCATAGGATCAATTACCTTACTCAAACTTACTATCTTAAATTTAAATTTGATAAAAATTGACGAGACATTGCAAATATAAATGAAAGTTTTTTCTGAACTCAATAATACCAAATTAGATAATTTTTATCCAATTAAGATGATCATTTTTTCAACAAAAATTTCAAGAATAAAAATTTACTACTAATGGAAAGACAAAAAATATGTGGTCTGCTGACAAATATTAATAAAAAGGCACTACATTTGGCTAATGATAGGTATGCCAATGAAACCGTCTGTTAATAAGCTTAAAAAATTCCTCATTTTGTGGACGATAAAAATCCTCCAATTTTTGGATGACGTCGAATCGTACATGTGGATGAGCTCGGCCCTTTGTTTTTCCAAGGCAATGCAAAGTATCATCTTTCTGTAATACACATGGAAAGCCCTTTATTGGATCCATTGCAAAATTTGATTGTCGAACAACTGCAAAATTACCAGTTTTCATTTTGATATTTGGTAAAAAAAAACATGAAAATGAATTATAGATTATAAAATTAATACAGTTTAACAATGATAATTTTATTAATACATACTACATTTTTTTTTTGGTGTACTCCATGATAATTTTATGCAAGAGAAAAGAGAAAATTAATCGAAATAGTTTTAATTTAAAGTTATAAATTTGATAAATGATGTGTAAAAAACTTTTGACAGTAAATTGATGTTTCAGCAAATTTTTCAAATATTACCAGGTTTAACAGCGAGGAATCGTTCAACAGCATAAATTTCAGCAGCAGGATTTGTAATCAATCTTTCGCCATCCACAAAATGAATCTGATGAAGCGGAAAATGTTGAAGCCATTTTCGGATATGTCTGTGGTAAATTCCGATCCGGATTGCACCCCATGAAGCATTTACTTCATTTTTCACGCCTACTAAGTATTATTCTTGCTATAAATTTCAAACCTGACTTTTTTTTTTAAATTCAAATTTAAGAACAAAAATTCCTTAAAATTTAGAGTTTAAAAAGCTAAGATCAGTAAATTTTTCCAAATTAATAATAAATTGAAGTACCAGTTGCATTAGATGAACTATTGCCCAGTACCATTTCTTCAAAGCTTGGCATTAAAGTACTTCGTTTCTGTTTGCTGACTGTTTGTGTATAATCTAGAATTTTGAATTTGTACAAAACTATGAAAAATTAGTTCAAATTTTGTAAAAGAATTGTAGTCTAAAAGCAAATTATTTTCACACATATAAATAAAATGCTACTCATTTAAAAGGAAAATTTACAAATTTTGATAAAAAATTGAATTGAAATGTTATAAGCAGTTATTGTAAGTTTCATATTGTCAGAAATAAAGTATTCGAATGAAATTTCATCAAAATTACCTGAAATAGCTCTGGTAATCGGATTTCTTACAACAACAATTAATTTAATTGTTGAATTCAAACCATGAATCCGAACGGGAGCTGTTTTGCTAACAAAATATGCCGGTGTTTTTTCCACTGTTATTTCTGTAACACTTGTTTCTGGCATTCTTTTTCTGAAATATTTGATCAAAAAATTTCATAACTTTAGCATAGTTTTCATCATAAAAACTAATTATCCCAAATGTAATCTTTGTTTTAGTTTAATACTTTTTCTGCTTAGAATTAAATCAATAATGATAATAAATTATGCATGATTTGTAAGCAAAAAATAAAATTTCATGGAATTTGTAAGGAAAAACAAATCCCGAAGGAAAAAAAGTTGATAGAATGTGCTCTGAAATGTTTTCTTTTTTATTTAATATAGATTTTTTAAATTCATATTTAATGTTATGTGTTAAAACGGTGATGTTTGCTTTTAGATTAATACTAATATATTGCATAATTTTTTTTCGTTTCTGACTAATTAATTTCATTTCAGTGGTTCCATGTTTTTCTGTTCATGCGTCTTTTTCTCCTCTCAAAATTATTTTTCATTCTTTAATTTTAAATATTTTCCTTAAAGAAAAAGAAAATTAAAGAAGAAAGAAGAAAGAGAGAGAAAATCAGAGAAATAGGATCGAAATAGATGGGAAAAAAATTCTGTATCATAGAGTGTTACTATTTCTCTAATTGAGGTGAAATTTATTGAAAAGACAGTTTGAGACACAGAAAAGACTTGAGAGATAGATATTTGGGATTAATATAATGTCAATTAACTTGTCAAATTTCAGGATGACAATATGTCGGTTACTTCAAACGACGGCAGTTCGACCTTTACCCGACGTTATAGGTCACCAACCAATCATCTCATCATAACAGTAAGCTGTCTTCTACAGTTACCTGTGAATGTAATGTAATTGATACTATCCTTTACATCTCTCTCTCTCTCTTTTCTAATTTTATTCGGTGTTACCTTCGTTTCCTTTTCTTCCCACTCTTCCATTCATCGTCTCAAAGATTACCTTTCCAAGCCGCTCTGAAATTACCGTTATATGTCAATATGGTGGTATCCCTCCAAGATTCCGTGATCTTATCTATTGCGTCACAAGAAGTTTTACCCGCCGTACTTCTTAGTAATTAGCAAATACCGATTAGGCATATTTTCATTTAGCACTATTTTGCTTTATTAATGACATCACTATTATTCTAGCACCACATTATCATTTTCAATTTCATTCCAAATTTTACTTTCAATTTCGCTATTCCGCTCATACTACTATTATTACTATTATTATAATTATAATTGTAATAATAATAATTATTATTATTATCATTATTACTATTATTATTATTATTTTTATTTTTATCATTCATATTATTTTTACTATTAATATTATTTTTATCATTGTTATTATTATTGATAGCACTAATTATTCTTATCATTATTATTATTAATTATCACTCCTACCATTCATAATTATTTGGCTATCTTAATTACTATCATTTACTTATTTTTATTACTGCCATTGTTTAGATGTAGTTCTTATTAAAATATTTTCATCATTATCGAATTCAACAAAATTCAGAAAAAAGATTTCGTAATTGTTGAATAATTTTTAGAAATTAAATAATTTTTTTTATACATTATACTTAAAAGCTAACGAAATATTCAATTTATATTTACGAAAAATGTAAAAATAGTAATGTAACGTTAGTCGATAAGATTTGAAAACTTCAATTGAATGAATTCGTAGATATGTGATGAATTCCTAATTAAAGCTATATATTTTGTACTAATTGAATTTATTGCAGTACGAGAGGTTGAGATCAGTATAATGAGAACATTGAATAAGATTGCAATTTTGTAATTCTATGCTAATTAGCAATTAGAGATATTCGTTCTCTCTTCTTTAATAACAAGGATATAAACAATCATCTATTTGTCCCTTTATCTAGGGCACATCTCAATCACACTCCTAGCGTTAAATCCTATGCCTACTTTTTCTCTTTCATCGCTTCCATCTCAGCAGTACTGTATTATCAAAAGCGGATTTTAATTTTACTAAAATTCTCCAGAGTGAACTTTTGCATAATAGCAACACGCTGCCGAATAAATGCAGTATGATCAATGATAGCTTTCAATTAATTTTCAATTCACAGCACTGGTTAGCGTAAATTTCATTCTCCTACTTCATCAATTTCAATGCAAAATAGAATTATCTAACTTTATGGAGCAACTCTTCTTTTTGAAGTATATTGCTTTTAAAATTTGCAACAATTAAAAGCACTTTCAACATAATACAAATTTCAATTAAAAAAGTCCAAAAAAGTTCATAAAATTGATATGATATCCAAAAATGCAGATTATTGGTGAAAATTTTCAGATAAACATTTTTTTTCCATTTCACTCCTGCAGTCTTAAAATGTTTTTATTTCGAAACAATTAGTCGTTATATATTTTATGTTGATATCGATGCTAAAACTTCCTGGGTATTCCTCACATTTGCTTTCAGATGATGGATAACTAAATGACTTCAAACAACAATCCAAGTGACCTTCAAATAATAAACAATACTAATTGATACGAGCTAATAAATTATATATATAAATATAT
>JARVGP010000689.1:5413-33874 GCA_029876185.1 Mansonella ozzardi | reverse complement strand
ATAGGCAAGGTTTCATCCTGAATATAGGCAAGGTTTCATCCTGAATATAGGCAAGGTTTCATCCTGAATATAGGCAAGATTTTATCTTGAATATAGGCAAGGTTTCATCCCTGAACGTTTTCGCTTCATATTGTGTGATTTCTTATGAAAATTCAGTCGAACGTCACTTTATTTCATGTTTGATTGTGTTTCATAGATTTATTTCTTTGTTTTCGTGTACAATTTAGCTTAAGTTGAATAATTGCTACACTTTACGTATTATTTTATTTAAATCAAAGAGTTAAATATGTTATATATATATATATATATATATTCTATATATGACATATTGGCTATATTGTTCAAAAAAATTAAAATTTATGGCAGATATTTGTCTATTTCAGAAATGGTGCGAAAATTAAAATTTCACGAGAAGAAATTGCTAAAAAAGGTTGATTTCATTTCGTGGGAACTTGATAATAACATTCATGAGGCGAAAATCTTGCGAAAATATTACATCAAGAAGCGTCAGCATTATTCGATGTACAATACGCTAGCAGCTAATGTTAGTTTTTGCATATTGAATTAAAGTTTTGTTTTTTAAATAAATTGAAATGGAGGGGAAATTTAACTTATATAGATTAAACTTTGAACTTCAGCTATTGCGATAACAAAAAATCGACCATTCATGTGAAATGTTGTAAAATGTCTGTAAAACAACTTTAAGATTAAATAGTTATGGGAGTTTTTTAAGCTTAACGAATGAGTTTTGCAGCATGAATCCATGAGAATTTCCCAAATGGCAATAGCATAGTAGCAGTAAAATCATAGCTGAAAAAAAAATCGGATTCTTTTAAATCAATTAAGGAAATGCAAAGATTATTGTAACGTTCTGCACGTTTTACTTCAGAAAAGTCGATTTGTAATTTTGTTTACAGATTCGAGAAATTGCAACAAAATTGAAAGAATTACCACTGAATGATCCATTTCGTATGAAAACAGTTCGAGAATTTTTGGAGAAACTGTATTCCGTTGGAATTATACCAACTGCTGACACTTTAGAACGTGCCAGCAAAGTTTCTGCTTCTTCATTTTGTAGACGACGATTGCCGGTATGTTATAACTTTTATTTTATCGCAAAAGAAAAAAATGGAATCAAGAATCAATCCATCTGTTTCCACATAGCATATTTTATGAGACATTTCAAATGTTTTTTGTATTTGCAAATGTTGAGAGCATGTTAAATTTATGTATTCAGAAAAATATTATATTTTGACTTTCAGCGAAATTTTATTTTTTACTTTTACTCCATTGCAGGTGGTGATGAAACGTTTAGAAATGGCAGAAACAGTACGAAATGCAAGTGACTTTGTGGAACAAGGGCATGTGCGTGTTGGGACAGAATTAGTCACTGATCCTGCATTTTTGGTTACTCGAAATTTGCAGGACTGTATTACATGGACGAAAGACTCAAAAATCCGGAAGCATATTCTTAACTATAATAATGAGCGTGATGATTTTTTATTATGATAATTTTTTGTTCTGTTAATTTGATTCGAAAAACCACTGAGTTTTTTTTTTCTTTACATTCAACGGTTTTTCAAGCATTCTCATGAAATATGAATTAATATGAAGCTTATTCAGTCATTTATTAAGGGTTTAGTTGATGAATCGACTGACCGTAGGCGTATTCTGCATTAGTATTAAAAGCTTTTTATTTATGCTAAAAATTATCTTCGACGTAAAGCTTGTCATTCTATACGTTCATATTCGAACTCGCTGTTCCTAGTTTGTCTCATAAGTAACACATTTTTGATAACATTCAGTTACATGCTTAATGACCAAATGTTATGCTATGCAAATATGTTGTGATGTATTTCAGTTTTTGTACATTTTCTTCGAAAAGAAAACTTGTTTGAGATATTAAGTAAATGAAAAGCATTTCTTAACAAAGCCATATAATGCCTAGTACTAAACTACCTGAGTACAGATGGCCGATAAAAGATATTATCTGCTTTTTCACGCACGCTTCTGAACAATATTTCCATTATTCAGCTGATTCCACACTAAGATGTTCATAAAAGATTACTTTTAAAGTAAAACTTTAAAAATGATATTGTTTCGAATGTCTTGGGCTAATATATCTTGATTACTTGACGATTTATGCAATTGTTTTTTTATATGTGTATATAAAGTAAGGATAAATTAAAAAATAAAATAAAGAAAAAATATTGTTTTCATGATGAGATTCCGATATTTTGCATTACTTGTTGTACCGACACACCAATTATCATCCTTTACAATAGATCATTTTGTTAGATTGTTTCGTTTCAAATACTAGCCTTCGGAAGTAGCAACAATCTAATTGATCTGTAAATTATGGCTAAGCAATAACAGTAGAGTAGAAAGCTATAATGTAAGTAATGTAGTTCATATAATATTGTCTGAATTTTCAAATAAAAGGAAAAACAGTCATAAGCAATAATAGGAAATTGCAAAATGTGATTACCGAAATAGTCGGAAATGTGTGTTCACTTGCTTCCTGAAATTGAATTTGTACACATTAGGTATTTTCCTTTGCAAGAAGGGACTCATAATATTATTAGCGAAATATTTTATTCAATCGAAGAATAGGATAGAAAAAAAGTTTAATTTCAAATGCAAATTTTATTCAAAAATTTTGGTCATGTAAATCTTACATTATTAAGATAATTTCTGTTTGTTTCGTACCGTGTACATGGAAAATCATAAGCCCATGATTGTACTAAATATGATACGGAATGACTTGTTGAGCTTGCAGAATGAAACATCAGATCGTCGTTAGGATCACCGTTGAAGTTACCACATAAGCCGCAAACCTAGAAACAAGCCTCTCTTTGTGCTGCTTTTTACAATCAATCTGTTTTCATTTCTTCTAATTATATTTACGCTTGCATTAACTTCCAAGTATTTCATCTAAGCCTGGCCAAAAACTGATGTTCAATTCCAATTCCTATGTTGCAATGAATGAAACGATATTTAAATTAAAAATTCTGCGAACAAACATTATAAATATTTGGATACAAACATATCGTAGTCACATGAAAAGTTATGTTTAATTAATATACATTTTTTTTTAGCGATCCAATGAAATCCAATCAATTACAGAAAACGAAAAAGTTTACCTTAGATTGATGTCGTTTGGTAAGGACAATTTTAACAAACGATTTCCCGTCCCAAATTACTTTCAAACCGATTAATTTAAATGAAACAACAATATGTCCGGTAGTAGATTCTTCAAAAGCTCGATATTCCGGCCAATCATTATAGCGAACGTACGGAATGCTAATTATCTTCGTACGTTCACGTATAACCTTCAAAAAATAATATTTCCATTTGGCTAATATACGATTTATCATAATTTCAAATAATTCTGTACTCTATTTTTACATTATTGCATTTTTTTTTTGCATTATTCCAACAATGACCCAATAGGAAGCTGTGACCTTTTTTGGCAGTAAATGTATGGTAAAGAAAGTTCCATTGAAAAGTGATATGTAAATAATTATACGCCGAGTCCACGTTAACGATGATTTTCCATCGTTTACGCCAATTATTCTGAACTGTGAATCAATCCTATAAATGAAATACATTGATTCATTATTGATTACTTTTCTTTTTATTACAATTAAATTGCAATCAATTCTTCATCAAAAATTTAAATTAATACCCATTGAATGAGCAATCTTGCGTAAGAATGTAGCTACATATTCTTTGAAATGAATAATTAAATTTGTCAAATGTTAAATAATGTGAATCACCAAATACAGTACACGAACCTTCCTCTGTAAATAAAAATTATTTCGCAAAAGTTTTACTGAAATAGCATTTATTTATTTAGAATTCATTTATTGGTCAAAAACAACTGACATGTCATTGTTGATTAGATATTGATATGTGCTATGATAAGTAATTTGAGGTTGAACAGAACAGAAATATTTGATCGTTTAAAATAGACTAATTTAAATATAATACTCACTTTGTGAAAAAAAAAAGTAAAGAAAGAATTAAATTGAATTTAAAAAAAAATGTTTGAAATTTTCAAATATGAATTTTCTATAGGCAAATAACAAAGAGTTATTTTATTATTTATTACAGTATGCTAATTTGTAGCAATAGTGATTGATTATTTTAAATTTTGATTTTTTTTTTCATTTTTTTATAGAAATAAAATTATAATTAACTTTTTGGATCTATTCACAAAAATTAGGTATTATTGTAACGGTTATCATTTATTTCTCTTATAACTTGCATGCATATATTTACTTAGCTCACATTCATAGCAATATGATCCATTGATTTTTTTCAAATGTTGTTCTTGATGACATTTTCCTTTCCGTGGACAATTCGTTTTTTTACATTTTATATGTCCATTAATGCATATACAATTCGAATAATTATTATCCAATGTCCATTTTGTACCGTGCTGAAATAAAGAAATATTTTAAAGAAGTAATTAAAGACTAATTGATTGATTTTTTCATTTTCTGCATATAATATATGTGTAATTTTATTGATTGATTGATTTTGTTTCTGTAAATATGCTTTGATTTGATTTGTTTAAATAATCTATTCTATGATATTTGTCTAGTACATAGTGACCATTGTTAACTTCTTGTCCATTAGTTTGAAAATCATTAATTCATTGAAACATTCGGTTTTGTATAACCTACTTCTACTATCATTTCACTTCCGTTAATATCAATCCGTTTGCATGAATTTCCTTTCCTGTAGCAAAATGGACAACAAACATTGGGCTTATAAAATATGTGCGACATATCACATTCTTTGAAGGGACAAACAAATCTGAAAGCGTGTAAAAAAGTAGTGGTAACGTGAAATATGAACGTAAAATGCGTAAGGGAAAATAATGTTTGAATGTTGATAGGAATCTCGAGGAATATGCAGTATTATTTAAAACATTTAATTAATGAAATTTTGATAAAATAGAACCTTCTACAGATAATTCCACCTGGTTGACATGAGCAACGTGTGCATGGATCTATGCGGAATGTATCATGCACTTGATAACGCCTTGTACGAAAGAAGCAATGAGAACCGTTTGATACGGTTAGGTTTGAGCCTTCCGAAATAACAGTATGAGTTTTGCATTCCGGACAGCACCTGAAAACTACAATAACTAATGAGATTTTCTACAGATGAGTTGACCGAATTGTGAATGAAACATTATGATAACATGCTGATAACAAATTATTAGCTAACAATTGAACTGAACTTTTGATAAAGATTTAATGAAAATTTAAAAATACCTTTTCGGATGTTTCATATGTTGAGATGCTGGACAATTCAATACAGGACAAGTAAAACGATAACAATGATACCATTGATTTAGTACTAGATCACAACGAATACATCGATCTCGCACTTTTATTGGTGCTAAGCATAATCCACAGCAAAATCCAGCTAATAAACGTCCATTGGAACAATTCGATACACACTGAATCCGCCAGCTTGTTATGACGCCAGCCTAGTATTTTTATCTGTCACATTTTATAATTCATATCTTTATGTATTTGATGTAAAAAAAAATTTTACGATTACAGGTGTACAAAATGTGAAATGATTGAAATAATATTAGGAATTAATAATACTATTAATTATAGCAATAAACAATACTTAGTTCGAATGAAAGTTAAAAATGAGTGGAGTGATTCATCATTTTACAATAAAGAATTGAATTTGTTGGAATTTTAATTTTAATTAATGTCTAAATGTCTGAAAAGAAAAAAAAAAATCACTTTGCATGAAATTTGCGTACACACATCTTGTGTACTTGTCCAGATTTGATTATTGTAACGTTTGATACCCAAATGAGTACAGTGTAAGCATTTCATACAACAACTGGTATTACTACGATCCACTACAGTAGGACAAGTCTTCAATGATTCACATTTTTCCAACAAGCATGTTATTATACCATTCTGAAAAAAAGCTGAAATTACTTAAATGATCTCTTTTGTATTGATTTGATTTGAATGGAACTCTGTACAAACCTGAAAAATGATGCTCTATCAGTGACTTGAACAGAATTATATCAGATGAATTATTAATAATGATTAAATGACACAGTAGTAATGATCTAGAAAAGTATTCCATGATAGTTGCTCTAAATGAAAGTGTAGCAGTGACATCAATGGACTCTATAAGATGATGTCAGCAGTAATTTATAAAGCATTGATTAAATCCGGTAATTGTTTGAAAGCGTTTTGAAACGTAATCATTTTAATCTAATATGTTCATCAAGTTATAGAAACTGTATGACTAAATCATTAAAACAGCTGAAATTAGCATTTAAAATTAACTGAATTTCCGGACGGTTTTATGTATTACCTACGATTGATTCCCGAAAAATAGTTCACCGGAAAGTCATTCAACTTATGATCTGTGTGCTAATCAAATAAAATATATCAGTTTTAGCACCGAGTAAGTATATTTCGTCAGTTTTTTCGCCATAAATTTTGAATGACCGGAAATAGGCCTCAAGTGATTATTACTCCATTTAAGTTACAATATCAAAATGTTCAGGTCATATTTCTTTATAGATATTGCAAAATTCAGAATGGTAAATAAGTGAGTTGAAAGTTTAAATTAGTAATTAAAATTGTTGAAATCAATTGAAATTGATGAAATGAAGTGATGGAATGATCATGCCAACCTTACAAATGCAATAATAACAAGGTGATATAACCGAACCGCGTGTTATATCTGCTAAATTGATCTTAGCACCTTCTTTCGTGCATGGTATTCCTAAAATTTAAATTTTCACATTTTATTTAACAAAAGAGAATGGTAACAATATTAAATTATTTGTATTAATTTGAGTGTTAATGTGAAAGCAATAATACATATTGATCAATCTCACAATACATCTATTACGTATTACAATTTTAACTATGGTAAAAAAAGAATGCTATATAATAATTTTTTTATCCAAAAACTATTTATTGTCAATATTTTAGTGAATTCAATTTTGCATTTTTTTTTCACAATTTCATAAATCTAAGAAAATGAAAGAAAGGCTAACCTTGACCAATAAGTTGACTATTTATTTCTATTAATTTGAGTGTCAATGTGAAAACAATAATACAGTACATATTTTTAATAATCATAAATGAACAACAATTGATGTCGAAGTGAGTGAATGTAAAACGTTAAAT
The DNA here is from genome assembly GCA_029876185.1 of Mansonella ozzardi. Classification (NCBI taxonomy): domain Eukaryota; kingdom Metazoa; phylum Nematoda; class Chromadorea; order Rhabditida; family Onchocercidae; genus Mansonella; species Mansonella ozzardi. The sequence continues at coordinate 26,678 of JARVGP010000689.1, read as the reverse complement.
TTTAAAAGGTATTAATTAGTTCATTTGTTGACTTATTTCCACTTTACAGTCACAAATCTATCGGACTGTGATAACATTCCCTCCTCTTTTTTATTTTCTTTCGCCCTTATCAAATGATAACGCGTTAGAAAATTTTTGTCAGTGATAAGCTCACCAAAAATGCTATCTTTTTTCAACCAATAAATCCAAAAGTTTTTTTTTTTTTTTTTTTTTGTTACTTTATACATCTAATAAACGATGCTACTTTTGAAAGTTTATCCGAAGAAAAAAACAAATCAATAATGTATGAGTGAACAAATTATTCTCTTTGAGATATTTCTCGATAACAAATAATGTTACTATTAATTTAACAGACTTATTCTTCAACTTTCTGATTTGTAAAGTCTCTCTAAGTTCTAATTTTTTTTAAAAGTAGTCGAATCAAGAGAGAATACTTATTATCAAGAAAGATCATAATGAATACAGAATTGATATGAATAATGTTGAAGAATTAGAAGAGAAAAGTAATGAATAATAATATTACTGAAGATTAAAAAAAAGAAAAAATAAACTCTGCCAAATGTATAAATTCAAACTTTTAATTCCTAAAAATAAACCACATTTTTTCATCATTTCTTTGTTTATCAAATGTTAGTAATGAAGATATGCTTATCTGTGCTTACAGTTGCTTATCATTAAATGAAGAATTACTAATAATTCAATTCATCAACAGACAATAAGCCGGGAATTAACGGATCAACGATTGATTCGGGCTGTTGTGGTTCATCATCCTCTTCTTCTTTGCTATTTTCACTTATAAAGGCCATTGTATCACAGCTACCTTCACAAATACTTTGAAGTATGTCTCGTAGATCATTTGGTGATAAATCAGTATTTAAATCGATCGGTTTAAACGTTGATATTGCCCATTTGATCCGTTCCCAAACTGACTGAAAATTTAAAAATAAAAAATAAAACCAGTATAAGTAATATAAAATTTTTATATATATCAAATTTATTTTCCGTAATTTTCATTAAAGAGAATGATAGTATTGTCTTCAATAAAGCTATTAATATGTAATCTTGCCTTAACCTCTTTTATCAACTTTAAAGAAAGATAACAAGAGTGATATTGCATTAATAATAATATATTACTTGCTCTCTTTCTGACAAACAAACATAAAATATTTAAGTATTACTTGTTCCGAATTATTGATAATAGTACCATCAAGCGGTAATGGATTGTCTTTAAGAGAAGTTGTTAAATTTATCAAATTAAGTATCGCCGATAACGATAAACTAGCAGAGCGTAACGTTTCACTGAGCTGTTCTATACGATCCACACAACATGATACCTGTAATTTGAATTTCACAATGCAATAATTTGAAATGCTTAAAATCTTAAAAGAATTATAAAGATTGAGAATTTTTGCCAACAATAAATAAATTGATTTCTTCTAGATCTCTTAAAATAACAAAGAAACAAAGAGAAGAACACAATGTTAAATACAAATTAACAATTAATTAAATTTCAAAAATAATTAGAAAACCTGTTGATATGCATAATTTAATAAAACATTCATATGATCCACTTCTGTTGGTCGCTCTCCTTTTAGTTTTGTTAGTATAACTGCTTGAACATTACGTAACAGAGTGCAGCATCGTTCCAATTCTTTTTCTTCTTCCATCTTTCTTTTTTCACACTAAAAAAAGCTGGATGAAAGACCGATGAAAGCACTTTTGTCATTGGAAATTTCAAAGTAACTTCGATGAAACAATTGCAATCAATTCATAGCAGCAATTTTGACAAGATTGATGGAAATTTGTTAAAATTTTGGATTATTTGGAGAATTGAAATGTCCAATTTCAACAAGTTTAGTCCAATAATTATTGAAAATTTTGAAATCACTGACCTCTACAAATGCATTTATTTCCTGAACAATTTGATCTAATGGAAATGTACAGTTTATTTTTACTTCTGGTTGCTTCTCTTTTATCCTTGTGATTAATTCATCGGCAAACAAATAAATGAAATTTAAGTTTTCAGCGTGAATTCGATAACGTTCTAAAGAAAAATGAAAAGCACAGAAGTTATGCAGAAAAATTTTTCAGAAACCTACTGAAAATACATTCAGAATAAGAGCAGATGACAAGAGAGAATAACAGCATAGTTAAAATTTTACTCACTGTATTTTTGAGACGCATAGATTGAAATAACCGTTTCTGATAAATATGGTTGAAAACCAACTGCTGTACTACTTTCAGCTTCAAATTCTGAAGATATGCGATAATTACAGTAATACTTTGATACAGGAAATAACTCATAAAAGAAAAATTTCGGCACTGTTTTTTCGCTTGTAATATAGCTAATATTTTTAACTAATAAGAAGTTCTTATAAGCTAGTATGACAAGCAGCAATGTTTATTGAATACCGTAAGATAAATTTTTGAAAGCTATGAAAATTCAGCAAATGCAATCAAAGAGTAGATTTCAAAGAGAATTATTTTACAGTTAGCATTGTGATCCTTGCTATCTAGAAGTTTTATTATAGCCTTAACTTGGCATCCTCTTATTATCTTATCACAAAGGTAGAAGATTTTAAATAATTGAAATAGGAAAACGTGATTAAAAATTAGTTCAAAATTTGCTTTTAACATCTGCAAATAATTTGTATGTTTAGAGAAATTAATAATCATTTCATTTTTGCATGGGCAAATTTATAAAATGAAAAAAGAGAAAAAATAATAATTGAAACAAATACCGGGAAATAACTGTGCTAAATCAAGAACACTTAGCGATGATTCAAGAGTTATTTTATACTGTGCATTTCGATGAGTGCTTACTGTATGACACATTAGATTCAAAGGCATTTTTAGTTCTTTACTGATCACATCACCTTAAAGGAAAAATCTAAGAACTATCAAATTTGAATGAATGCATGAATTATTATAATTATAAAAAAGAATTAAATAATGAAGAGAGAGAGAGAGCATTCATTTTTTAAGGATAATATTATTTGGTAAATCAAATATGAAATTCTTCTTGAAAAAAAAAATGAAAAAGAATGTCAAATTTTGAAATTCCAAAGTTTCGTATTTCCCTTACTTCATCCATTAATTCCATTAAGAATTTCTCTCAATGTTACCGATAAAAGAAAAAGAGAGAGAAAATTGAAATTATTAATATAATTTAAATTAACTTTATTTGCATAAAGTATTATGGTATTTTTAATTTAAAATATTTCAAATGCCTCTAATATTTGATAAAATCTCAAATTACTTTTGATAAGTGCTTAAAGTACTTATAATCACTGCTGACAAAACTAAAAACAAACCAGACTGTGAGGAGAATGCATAAAGTTTACATCGTAGGTCATTTACGGGCTGATGTGAGACATATATACCTGTTGATATTTTTTGTGAGCCATCTGTAAACAATTTTATACAGATGACAGAAAATATTATAAGAGTTTTCCTTTGTCTCTTTTTTTTTCAAAATGTAAATAAAATGAAACTTATAAAAGCAATAATTATAGCTAAAGAAATATCTCGCTTCAGTAAATGAAGAAAGAAATTATAGAATAAAACTAAATTTAAAATATTTTGGAATTAAACAATTTTTTAAAATTTCACTGTGTTTATCCATTATGTAAATTTGATGGAACAGTTGTGGGTAAATTCATTTAATTAAACAAACCAATAGCAGGAAATGATGTGTATTTGTGTTCAGCATGAAATGCTGTTGAACATATCAGTTTAACGTCAAGTTGACGTACATCACTCGATAATTCAATATTCAATGTTAAGGACGGAATCCCCACTGATGATTTTTCAGCTTTCTAGAAAGAACAAAAAAAATTTTAGTACAAAATGCAATTGTTTCAATGAAAACAAATCAGTTTACAAATTTAACTTTGAAGTTTGATTTTTTACTTTTTCTATTTCTCTTTCTAAATTTTTCCAGTATAACAAAGCACCTTCCCGTCTATGTCTCTGTTTATGACGAACAGTTTTTTGATAATTCGGAAAATAGAGTAAAATAACATCTAAAATATGGTATGACGCTTAATATTTCAAATTATACTATCATCAAATCTCCAATAGTTTCTATTTTTGACGTACCGATTTTGAATAGAGTCCATCATGAGAGCAATTCAGTGATAATGAATTTCTTTGTGTGGTGCCTAAAAAAAGATCTATTGCATTATTTTTCCTTAATCAAATTGTTATTTTTTAAACTATTTTCAATTTCAGAAAAATAGGACAAATTCCAAAATAAGAATAATTTTCATCATAGTAATATTAGGATAAAAAATAAATTAAATAATAAAAAAAAAATATTAATTGACAATTAAAAATAATTCCTATTCCTCTCCTCTTCTCGCTTCCGTGACAAATTCTTTGCTTCGCGTAAGCAATATATCTCTCTTCACATACTTCATGTAATTAAAAAAGACAATTTTACATGCAGATGAAAATCTAAAAAATACATTTTACAGAATGAAAAAAATTTTTTGAGAAAATTCCATACCTTCAACTACTTCCAGTGGTTTTTTGCGTATTGATGCTTCAAGCTCAATAAATTCTTTGTAACGCTGCTGGAAATCAATAAAGCGTATTTGTGGTGCGGAAAGACGAAAAAACGATGGTTCGGTACCCAAATAACTAATCGATACCCGAGAATTGGACAAAATTACCAACATTGAACGATACACTGGACTAAAACAATACAACAACAAAAATTGCCTAAATAAAAAAAAATTTTTTCAAAAACTAATTTAAAAAAAAAAAAAACTTATCCAATCACGCTGTGTTATTTTCTATGCAAAATAATCCTAACCTGAATGTACATAACCGAATCTGAATTACATCGTGTAAAAGTTGTGCTGCCCAAATTAAGATCGTATTTTTGAAGAACAACAACATACGTGTAGCTGTTGCAATGCATAATTTTATATATGCACCAGGTGCTATAAAATAAAGCACTTATCAGAGTGAAATATCATTTAACTGAATAATTAATTAATTAAAGTAATGATTATAGAAGAAATGAATAAAAGAGATTAAACAAATAATTGATAGAATTAATGTGATGAGTTTAAAAACTTCCAAGCTAATTAATTTCAGACTCATTAATGAATAAAAGATTGATAAAAAGTATTGATGCAGTAATCAATAGTTAAAATTTTGAAACTAACTGGATTCATAAACAAGAAGTGAAGTTGCGACACATTGTAAACGATATGTAAATCTTAACATGCCACCATGAGTTATGCCAAATAAAGTTCGTTTGCACAAAACTAAAATGGATGGTTGCACAAATACAGTATCAATCTCTTCTAGATCCAGCGGATAGTCACCAAGGTTAAATGTCCAGTTAGCCTGAAATTAAAGATTGTTCAGAATAATTTGAGACAGTATTGATTAGCCTAAGAAATATTAGCAAAGCATAATAATTATGACAAGCAATTATGAATTATCATAAAATCAAATCTTAAAAAGAAAACATACGGCAATTTGTTCTCCACTTTTTCCACTTGATGCTGCTGTAGCAAGAACGGAATATTTGTATGAAATTAAGATAGCAGAAGATGATGTTATGACGATAGAATCACAATGAGGTGCATATATGAGTGGACCTGGATGTAGAGCGGTCAGTAAATTGACCGAACAATGGAAAAGTTGATGTTGTGCTTCAAAGACCATCAAGGAACATGTCATGTCTTGAATACATATTTGCGGCATTGTTGCACGACCAAATCTACCAATACACATATTGTATGCTACTGCGGCGATAGTATGCTCATATATGACACTTAATTGATAAACTTCTCCAACTGAAATTATATAATTGAAATTGCATTGCAGTTGCAAAAGTATAAAAAGTTTTAAAATTAACATCATTCGACTAACTGATTATGAATATGTAAAAATTTAAATTTGAAATACCTGAAATAAAGCGATAAATTATCAGTTTATGTGATGATAATATAGCGATCAAATTTTGTTCTAAACCGGAAATGAATTTTGCAATAGCAATGTCTAATATAGCAACGGATAAATCTTCTTCTAACAAGCAGCTCAACAATTGTTGTTTTGTATCATCTGCTCGACCGGGATCGATGATCCATATTCGACCCGTTAAACTACCTACCACTATTTGGTCTAAAAATCCAATCGAATAGATAATAAAAATTAATCCTGACGTAATTTAAAGAAAAGTAAATTCAAGGATTAATTCATTCACTAAACAAAAAAAGTTTTCTGATGTAATTTATAGAATACAAAAAGATTAAATCATTTACTACATAAATAAATAATGAAAAAAAAAACATTAGTTAATTATTATATGATAGATTTCCTAAGTAGTCATGCTACAATAAAATAATCTCTATTAAAAATGCATTGATATTTCCCAGCTTGCTTAGGCTTAATCTTAAGCCTTAATCCTTAGACTTTTCCCATTTCAATTAAAAAAAATGTAACATCTTGCATAAATTTTTATTGAACTAACTTATTCCCTTACTTTCAGTTAACAAATGTTCAAGCTAATTTTGCAGTGCATTGGATGAAATTTCATTGTCAAAATCCATACTTTTCTCGATGAGAAAATTTCAAAAACAAATTTCAAACCTCGTTTCTCAATCAATTCACCAACTGCGCAAATGTTAGCATCAATCAAATCAAGTGTAAGCCATTCATGGACATGAAACACTGACATGCTAACTATCAATCTTCTCGATTAATTTTGATGCTTGAATCAAATGAATCAATAAGGATGGAATTTATTTCATTCAAGTTTCAATTACCATAGCAACATACAATAAACATTATTCATTTTATGAATGCAAAAGAGAAAATCATTGAAGGAAAAATTCGGACCAATTTTTTTTTTTTTTTTCATTTAAAAGTATACTTCAGATATATCTGATCGAATTTGTCATTTCCCTCTCGATCATGTAACACTTCGAATATTATAAAGATCTCAAAAACACTAGGAATTACATGTTCCTGAAATTCAAAAATTTCAAAACACTTTTGCAGAATTCTAAAAAATCCAAAATCACGTATCCCCAGATTGTATAAGCTCAGAAATTAGACATTTACAAGTTGTACATTGAACGCATTATTGATCAGACACTTTCAAATCACATCACCTTGAGATCATAAAACTTACCATGCTGCATAGCGGTAAAATTATGGAGGGTTGAAGGCAAATGTTACACGCATGAAAGAAGAGCAAATTAATAACTTGCAAAATATTTCTCAAGTGATAAAAGTCTTCATGATAAAAGTCATGAAGCGTATGAAATACGAAATAACTGAAACTTGGAAATAATTGAAAAATTTGTTCCTCCAAATCACCTGCCTGATAAATAATCAAAGATCCCGCTTGAAAATAACTCACTAATATACAGAAATCACTGGACGAAATTGCCAATCCCAGAAAACGATCTAACCTGATCATATGGTGATATCAATCACAATTTTGCTATTAATAGCTAATATGGAAAATGCAAGGAGAACATCACTAAAATTTCTTAAAAATTTCTTAGCAATGGGAAAAAAAAATTTAGAAAACAAAAAGACTAAAAAAAACACAGGAGTGATAGATCTTTTATTGACACCATATATATATAAAGGGAAGTATTTGCGGAAAAGAGAAACTAAAAATACAGGAATAAAATCAAAAAAATAAGGCAATTAAGCAAAAAATTGGAATCCAGAATTAAATTGCGAAAAGATAAAACTGACAAATTGAATATAAGATAAAACAGTGATAGCAAACCCAGTTAAAATTTCTGAAAGACTTAAATTCGTTATATTTCCATTCCCATCGTTGGCAATAAATATATATCCTTTCCAAAGAACTGCCGATATGTTACACATATACATGGAAGATACGATAGCGAGTGATAAATAGGGAAGAAAAACAGGAAAAACATATACAAAGCCAAGAAAAATAAAACGAAACAACAAAGTCCGAAAGACAACCTTTATAAGAAAATGAAAACATCATCAGCGTTTCACATCTGCATTTTTCAATATACAAAAAATTTCCGGACAATATGATCGATGATTACTCCTTCACACTGTAACAAAAATGGATAGATTTGAAAAAGAGCAATAATAATTAATTTAAAAACCTCAAAAACTGATATGTCTCATTATTTATTTATTCTTTTCACTTTTTCAATGTTTTTTTTTTCAACTGACAATTATCCAAAAATTACAGAGAACATTTTAAATTCAAGAAATAAAACTATCATTGATAAATCACAATAAGTTACACTCATTTCATAAAATTTTATCAACGCAAACCAATCTAATCTTCAACGGATCAACTCTTTCTTTTAGTCTTTTCTTCTCGTTTACGTCTTTTTTCTTCTTCTCGCTTTTGTTTCAATTTTATCGAATTCGTCAACTTGTAAGTAACCAATGCTAAAATTGCAAAAGTTTAATAATTTCATTCATATTAAAATTGTTGAAAAGCAAACTTTTTTCTTCTTTATTAAAGAGCAAACTTTTTTCTTCTTCATCACTACTACTTTTCAATTTTCAATAAATTAATTGCCAACAACAATTTCAAACTTAAAAAAAAAAAATTTTAATTTCTAAGTGTGTTAAAACATCAAATTAAATCATTGAATTGCATTAAATTTTACCACAATTTGCAATTAAATATAAACCAAAAAAAAAAAAAAAGAAAATAATATCATAGTAAGTTAAATAATGAAAAGATCTTCAGAATCTTCAGGTTAACTGAATGGAAATTTAAAAAAAAAAACTTTTTTTTTCAAAACTAACCCAAAATGGCAACAACGACCACTGCTGGTATAATAAAAACTGAATTATCAAAGCTATGTTGAAGAGCGCTTTTACCACTTAATTCAACCATCAGATCCAGGTATATTGCTTAAGTGAATAACCAATACTGGAAAGATGTATCAAGTATATAAAATTACTAAAATACGTGCAAACTATTACGTAAACTATTACGAGCAAACTGAAATACGAGCAAACTGTTACACAACATTGAATTAAATACCAATAACACTTAAGTTTTATCAAGGCATCTAAGTGAACATCTCTAGAATCTCTGATACGGAAACAATCTGAATCAGCAATACCTATCCATCCGATATTTCCACACATTTCTTGCAATATCAGGATGCCAACAAACTTCCGTGAAACAAACGTCACTTAATCGACGTATTCAGACGCGCTACGAAAAATTATCCCATTCTTCTCTGTATTCAAACAATTCAACCCACTTCTCTCTTTGTTTTCTTTAATAGATAGTCGGTGGTGAAGGTGTGTGCGTGTGTACCACCTGTCTGTCTGTCTGTCTATTCACATCGTTCGTTACGTTTATCATTAATTTGACGTTTTTATATAAAATGACTCGCTCAGTTATTTCAATATATTTTTGTTTTTGTAATGGCTTGTCATATTTTTAAGTGAAGGAAATTTGTTAAAAAATGTTTTGAAGTAGGATGTTGTTGTTGTTGTTGTTGTTTTTATTGTTGTTGTTGTTGTTGTTATTGTTGTTGTTGTTGTTGTTAAGAACTCGAGTACTAAAGGTCATATGGGTCACATAGTTGGGAGTATTGAGCATGGATTATAATGAATAAGTTTTATATAGCAACTATGAAAGAATGACCACAACGTGATGATAACAATGACCACAATGTAATGATAATATTCTAGCGGTATTTTAGTTTGGCGGTATTTTAAAGATCAATGAGATGAAAAAAAGTTAGAATGATTAATTGGAAGGTATTTGTACTAATAATATTCTAATCTTTTATACTTATTGTCAGCATTTCAAATGTTTATCTTTTAATGCATTCTCTTCCGAACGAATAAAATATACAAATTTCGGAAATGAAATTTAAGTGATAATAAGTGATAAATATGATAATGATATATGGATAATAGCAGAAGTAATTGTGATAATGGTAATTACTGTAGTGTTTGCGATATATTTGTGATTGTAATAATGGTAATTACTGTAATGTTTGCTATATATTTCATAGTTTGTAATTTAATAATTTGTAGTTAAAGAAATTCATATTTTATGAAAATATTCGAACAAATTTTTGATTTAATTTTATCATTTTATTTAAATTTTATTAATTTACAGAAATTTTTTTTTTTTTTTTTTTTGCAAATTAATTTATTGAAATTAATTTATTATTAATAATCATAATAAATCATGTAATTTTGTCAAAAATTGATCGATAAATTTAATTTCTATTGATTGCTGTTATTGGTGTAACACAAATTCGGTGGTCCCAGTGCTATGATCTTTTTGCGCGTACTTTGTACCCGTTGTAGTGCAAAGGTATGTGACATGTATCATTCATTCATCGATAACAACCCGCGGAAATCTTTTTTTCATTGGGAGAAGAAAAATAGAAATCAGTTGAGAAAAAAAAACTAATTGGGAACTAAAGATTGTTTAAACTTTTTGGACAACAAATGAGGTCAATGATAAAATATCGAATGAAATTTTCTTTTAAAAAGTGAAAAATTTATAAATTTAGAAATGTAATCATTTTTGTTTGTGTGTGAAAAGAAGAAGAGAATGTTGCAGTAATATTTGAGTAATATTTCTAACACTTCCATTCACCATTATATGGATTATACGAAATCCTATGGCAAATCTATAGGATTATACACAACTTTTTTTGCTTCTATGTCATACCTAACTTCCTCATAACCAATGAGAGGAAAATCTTTTAACATTGAATAACCTTTGAACCCATAATCCGTTAGGATCCTACGTTATTGTACGGAAATTTCCTTGATGAAAATATTCATCATATCCTAAAATAAGCTCAATACAGGGAAATCTATCCTGAAAATGATTCATTTAATAATTTATGATATTTTTCTCTAAATACTTTTTCTATCATTTCTTGCATCAACTATTTTCTTGGTATGTCTACTAAGTTGGACATGAATCTATCTATAGGAGAATTTCAAAAGTAGTAGGCTTGCTTCTACAATACGAATCCGATACGAATCCAAGCATTAAATTTAGCTGAAGTCTCTACTAATAGCTGTTGTTGTTACGATAAAGAATTTGAAGATGGAAAATAACAAGGAGAAGTAAAGTGAGAAAAAGAGAAGAAAAAAAAACGAAAAAAAAAGTGAAGAGATAGACGATAACTTTGTTATTTTTGTTAACAACTGGTAGACTGAGATATTTCAGGAATCACATCAATGAGAAAAGAAATCGTGTTTCAATTGCTATTACTACATAGTTTAATTTGCTTCTTTATTTTCCCTTCGAAATAGTTCCTTTCATTATCGCTGAATGTGTTATTAAAAATCGTTGTATTAAAAAATAGAAGCATAATTCTTTCTATTCAATTGAAATATCAATTTTATTCAGTGAATCCATTGCCTTGGAAATTCAATTGGACTAATTAATTAAATACTGTTTTATTACTTTTTACTTTCATAAGTTTTGATGTTATCAGTCAGAGGTATATCAGTATGTTGGCCGAAATATTTGGCAGGTGAGATTTTTTCATAATTTCATTTTAGTCAATTTAGAATAAAATTTTATAATGGAAATGATCTGAATGATTTTGATAAAATTAGCATGAATAAATATAGTTAAAGATATTTTTTGATTTTAATAAAGTTAGCATGAATAAATATAATTGAAGATATTTTTTGATTTTGATAAAGTTAGCATGAATAAATATAGTTGAAAATATTTTTTTAGCTTAATCATTGCTTTGAAAAGTCAACGGATTAATTAATTAAATGTTATTTAATTGCAGCACCAGTAATACAAAGTATTGCTCGGCTTGCAAGTACAAATTTGGGTATTAAACCGGATGGTAAGCTTTTCGATCTCAATATTTTAAATTTAAAATTAAATGAAAACTTTAAAATTAGGCAATTTTTTTTTTTTTTTTTTTAGACAATTGAAAGCAAAGTTTTTTTTTTTCAGCTTTTTAATCACAAAATCTGACTGCATCATGAATCTTACATTCAAGAGGAAATTCATACATTTTTCTTACACAGAGATAAAAAAGAACATTATTTTGTTTTTAGATAAAATTTTGGTGAAATCTGAAGTAATTACTGCAAAGCATAAAGAGATGACTGGGTCCAATAGTCGCGAAACGGTGACGCTAAAAGTTAAAGATAATATAGCTATAATGAAAATCAACCTTCCTAATGCAAAAGTAAAATTACCATTTATAGCAGTTCATATATTTTTAATTATTAATTAGCAATCTTTTTTTCACTTCCGTTTTTTCTGCTTCGATCTTTTTATTTAGAAATCTTGACTTCTATGGAAGACTTATCTATTGTTACACTATTGTTGTGAAAGTTAAATTTTTTTCTATAGGAAAATATTTTGAATGAAGCAGTTGCGGATGATTTACGATATTATATGGATCAGATTGATGCTGATACTTCAATTAAAGGAATAGTGATAATATCTGGTAAACCGAATACATTTATCGCCGGTGCAGATATCGGGATGTTGTCTAAGGTAAACGAATAGTTTAAGAATGGAAAGCCAACTAAGCAGTTAGGGTTCACCAAACTAAATGGTTTTGGGAAGCCTCAGATCCAGCGTTCGATTTTGAAAAAAGTTTATAGCGATGAACTTGACATTTTTGTAAAAAATTTTAAGAGTTTTATGAGTATTATATTTTCGTTGGAATTTTACAGATTGGATTATAACATTTTGAAGTGATTTATAGAAAGCTAGTAAGGTACCATGACTAGTTATAAAAAAGCACTGAAATTTATTTCAATCTTTAAAAAGTTAGATATTTAATTTAACATTTCAGTCTTTAATAAAAAATATTCTTGCCAGAAAAATTATCAATATTTCAGTGTAAAAGTTCTGCAGAAGCTCAGAAACTTTCGACGTTTGCGCAAAAGGATTATTCACGAATCGAAAATAGTGAAAAACCATTCGTTGCAGCCATTATGGGTACGTGTATGGGTGGTGGTTTAGAACTGGCACTTGCATGCCATTATCGAATAGCCATGAATGTACCAAAAACATTGTTTGCATTACCTGAGGTACATTACTATTCACATTCTTACCTTTCCTTCGGTTCTCATTGAAAATTCAAATATTCCATAGTCCTTGCTTTATTGCTATTATGCGTCAAATAACTTAATAAAACTATATAACATTTTTCATAATTCAAGTAAAAGATTTGAATAGTCAAGCAACAGCAAATAAACCTTTTTGAAAGATAATTTTCACAGTTTTTTTTTTTTCAATAGTTCAAGTTCAGGTAAAATTAGGCTTACTTCCCGGTGCTGGTGGCACGCAACGTTTACCAAAGCTGATACCGATCACCGAAGCTCTTGGTATGATGCTTACTGGGAAAACAGTGCCAGTTAGGAAGGCGAAAAAAATTGGTCTAATCGACCATATCGTGCAACCTATTGGAGCTGGAGTGAAGTCTGCTGAAGAAAATAACTACAGTTATCTTGAACGGGTGAGTCTATTTCGAAACTCTTTATCTCTTATTGGAAAGTTACATTATTTATTTTTCAATTTCTGAAACTTAAAAAAAGCAAATTTCGTAAAAAAAAAAAAGAAGATTAGAAGAATTCAAAAGTCAATTATTTCAATTTATCCTAAGTCATTTTTTTAAAATACTTTCTTTAATATTGTTTAGTTTAAACTTCTCAATTCTTGCTTTCTGGATTAGCCTGTAAATTTTTCATTTTTCCTTTCAATCGCATATAATATGAAAGGCATGTTTTCAGATTGCTACTGAAACCGCACGACAGCTTGCTATGGGAATGCTAGAAGTTGATCGCAAAGGATCTTTCCGAAAAAAAGCCATAGATTATGTACTGACGAAAACCCCAATCTTCAAACATTTCGTTTTGAAAAAAGCACATGAAAATGTAAATTATCAGTTTCTTTCGGGAAGACTTTGGATTTGAAGTTTTAACCAATTCGAATTTCAAAGTTATGAAAATGATTTAAAGTCAGATGTTATCTTCGCTTTCAACAACCTCTCTATTCCTTATTTTAATCTATCGATCATATTCTTTCCTAACCAGTACAATGCACTAGACCGAGAATTTAGCAGTGCCAGTAAACTATCATAGCAATGTTACCGTCATTCATTAATAGCACACAAGATCTTTCTGACTTAGCAGTGTTTTTTCAATTTATCTAAACTTCTTACAGCATTAAAGATCGAATTTTAGAAGAAGAAAGAGGTATTAAACTTGAGGAAGTGCAAATATTCAATACCTGCTTAAATCGAAATAACTCATTTGATCACCTCTATTACAGGTTATGAAGATGACTTTTGGAAACTACCCGGCTCCATTGAAAATTTTGAGCGTTGTCGAAACTGGAATAATAAAAGGGCCTGATCTAGGTTATCTGGAAGAATCAGAGGTTGCTTTATTATTGCAAGTCATTTATCAAAGCTTTTTGCAGTTTTCTAGGACCAAATGCTTTCTACATTTTTATCAAAATCGATATTTATCCGTTTTAGGCTTTTGGGGACTTAACTCAGACAACACAGTGTAAAGCTCTGATTGGTATTTTCAATGGTAGAACCGAGTGCAGGCGAAATAAGTTTGGGGAGTCAAAAAAAATTGAGTAAGGGTTAAGTTTTAACGTAGACCATCTAATAATTTCCCGATTTCGCGAAAAGTATGGAAGGGTATGGGATAAAAATAAGATGTAAAATGAGGGAGTTATGAATAATATGCTTGTAACATGAAATATCATTAATTGAGGAAGCGCCGAAATATAAACCTGAGTCTAATTTAGCCCGAGTTTTTCACTTTCGAACCATAAATCATGATATTTTTCTGAAAATCATAATAAGATTTCTTTTAAAAACATAAATAAATTTCCATAAATCTGAAATTTTTTAAACATCTTTTATTTTAAATGTTTAGGAATTTGGTTATATTAGTAGAACGATCATCTTTTACTTACATAATTACTACAATCATAAGGTTTTAATACTTGACAGACTGAAACCACTCTCTTTTTCTTTACAGTGGAATTTTCCTATGATTCATTTTCTCCTGCTTTGAATCATAATTTTACAGCAAAATAGGTATAGTTGGTGCCGGTTTGATGGGTGCTGGCATTGCAAATGTTACGATCGGCAAAGATATTCAAACATATCTGCTGGATATGAATGATGAGGGCTTAGCTCGAGGTCAAAATCAAATTCACAAGCATTATGACGAAATGGTAAAAAGAAAAAAAATCACTGATTGTGAGAGGCATAAATTTATGGCTAATCTAAAAACAACTTTTACATACGATGATTTACGTGAATGTAATGTGGCTATTGAAGCTGTTTTCGAAGAACTCTCGTTGAAACATGAAATAATCAAGAAGGTTTGTTAATTCTTAAATTATAATATTTCTACGAAGAGCTTCATGAAGTAAAGGAGTGAAAAATAAGCTATTTCGGAAGAGAAAGTTATGTAACGAATTTTTATCTTAGTCTACATCATGCGTAAAGCATCATTTTTTCAAAGCCTTTTTTCAAATTTGAAATTGAATATACTGTCGATTAAAATTTAAAAGTTGTTACTGATTTGGCCAGATCTACCAAAATCATTTTATTAGCAGTTGTTTGAGTATTAAAAAATGAATTTTCAAGATCTAATACAAACAGCAGCAAGTTTTGATATGTGTTTCGAAACTTTTGCGGTTATAATGAAGGAAATATACGTTAAAAATGCCTCTAAGTGAGTAATGAACTAAATCTTCATTACTTTACATAATCGAAAATTTCTCTTGCAGTTAGAGTCAGCAGTGCCGGAACATTGTATCATTGCATCGAATACTTCGGCGCTTCCAATCACACAAATTGCATCGGTTTCCAGCCGACCTGAACGTATCATTGGGATGCACTACTTTTCTCCAGTTGAAAAAATGGAACTACTTGAAATAATAACTACGAAAGATACTAGCAAGGAAACTCTTGCTCTAGCTACACAATTAGGATTAACTCAAAATAAACTGGTTGTAGTAGTTAAGGTACGTTGATTTTGCAAAGTAATAATTACTGAAAATATATTTTCCAATTTCAGATATTATTCCCTCAAAATTTTTGGCTCTTTTTTTTCTTTGGTTTTCAAAACCATGCTATATTACAGAAGCAAATACTCTTAAAATTTTCTTGTTTCCTTCCAAGGATAGATGATTTTGATAGCTTTTCAAACACAGATCAAGACATTGTGACAATGTGATAAACATAAGTAATCTAGAAGTTGTAGAAGTAATTGGAGAACTTGAACTCTGTGACATTGTTCTTTTTTATTCACAACACACAAAAATCGTAGTTCGAAATAAAAGTTTTACTTCTTTCTTAAGTCAAACTCAAACTTTTAACTAAATTGTACGATTTCTACTTTGGTATGCAGGATTGTCCGGGATTTTTCGTTGTCCGTTGCTTAGCTCCAATGATGAGTGAAGTTGGTCGATTACTTCAAGAAGGTGTTCATCCTGAAGAAATTGATGAGATTACGAAGAATTACGGTTTTCCGGTGGGTGCAGCAACGTTAGCAGACGAAGTGGGGATTGATGTAGCACAACATGTTGCAAAGTTTCTGGAGGAGGTGAGGACAGCAATAGTTGATAAAGCTAAAAAACTAAAAATTAAATTGAATTTAACATTTGGTTACAATGATCCGAGCTCATTATTTATGACCTTGCTATTATAAAAGTCAGTCTGTCTTTTTAGAGTGATCCCGTTAATGATATAATAATAAAACTTGCCTTTAGTGCAGTATTTTATAATGTCCGCAGTATTTTTTTTTTTTTTTATAGTGTATGAAGCATAGATTGATGATAAAGATGCGAATGACCGAATAATTATGAAAAGAATTTTTTCACAAAAAAAATTTTTTTTTTTACTAGTTTACATGTATATTTTCAGGCATTAGGTCCACGAGTTGGTGGTGGCTCGATTGCAGTACTCGAAGAAATGATTGAGTCAGGATTCAAAGGTCGTAAATCGGGTAAAGGATATTTCATCTATGATGATTCCAAAAAGTTCGGTATTCTTAGTAAAAAGAAATCTGTAAACGAAGCTGCACTAAAAATTCTTCACAAGTACAAGCTGACTCCTATTTCGGCAGTGTAAGCTTTTTAATTTTTGACTATGTAAGATTTAACTTTTTAGTTTAACAGAAATCCTTCCTTGATTCATTAAATTCCTCAATTAACAACATTTATTTATACCAATATTTAGTATAATTCAATCAAATCTGATACGATAAAATCTGTTTTTATAGAAGCAGTGTTGTTGACCGTCAACTTCGAATGTTGTGCCGCTATGTAAATGAAGCAGCTATTTGTCTTGAAGAAGGCATCATTTCATCTCCGGTAACCCTACTTGTTCACTAAATAATTTTATTTGCCTAATAAAATAATCTAAAAAAAATATAGACAAAGACAGTTTGATTGATGGATACTTTTTAATAGATGGATGAAAAACTTACGGTATGACTGTTATCTCTGAATGATTTCTAACTTGTCGATCCCTTTTAGATAGCTTTAGATAATGCGGTGGAAAAAAATGTTGTCTTAAAAACTTGTTCGAATTTCAGATTTGCACAAATTTTATTCATTCTACATAGAGAAATATAAATATATATATAGTATAGCATAGTACAAGAGAAATATTTCTAAAGAGTTTCAAGATTTAATTTAAAAAAGATAATTTCAGTCAGATGGTGATACGGCATCGGTATTCGGTATTGGTTTTCCTCCGTTCTGGGGTGGCCCATTCCGTTTTGTCGATTTATATGGTGCAGATAAACTTGTAAATAATATGTTACGGTATGCAGAAGCTTATTCATCGGAGCAATTTAAACCAGCTCAAATCATCCAGGACCATGCGAAACAAAATACAAAATTTTACTCAGAATAAATACATTTTTTTTCTTTGGATAGTGTCAATAGAATTGCTCCTTTTTGTTTTTGTGATTCATTTATCATACAATACAATCATACTTATTAAGGTAAAAAATAAAAAATGAAATTTTTTCTTGAATTTGTCTAAGCAAAAAAAAAAAACAGCACTTAATTTCGGAGACCTTAAATTTCTGCCTATTTTTTCTCATTCTTACAAGGTTATAAGTATTTTCCCATTCGCTGTTTTCACTAATTATTATTTCGTTTGCATTTTAAAGATTTCAAAAAAATTAAATCAAAAAAGAAAAAAATTAAATTGTAAAATTTAAAATTTTTGTAAAATTTTCTTGTTAGACTTAAAACACATTGTGTGAAATCTTGTTAAACTTAAAGTGCTTAGTGTGTGATGTTTCTAAAATTACAGTGTGATTTAATAAAAGTTTCATTCACATTTACAATAAATTTACATGAACAAAAGATAGAAGTAAAATTTAGGCCTAAAAAGAAAAAAAATTCAGGCCTGGGTATTACCACAGACAGAATATGCCAGAAGTCTCGTGGAAAAGTTCATCGGTGAAAGACCATTCCTGTTGTGATAGGCTTGTTTGGCCGAGCCGCAATGTGCAACTATATGGTATTTAGCATGGCTTCCTCCCTCCCGCAGTGTATCAGACCGTGGTAAACATAACTCTCTCGGTGAAATCCGTTCCCAGTGCACTGGTTGGTGGTTTTGAGTGGGAAGTGTAGTTACTGCAATTAGCCTGGTTTCTGGAATGCTTAGGCGCTTCACGAGAATAGTTTTATATAGTAGAAGTGAGAGCTAGAGATGATCTGAGATACTTCTCGGAGATTCCTCGGAATCATGAAAAACGGGTTAAGCGGGTATGGATAGGTTAGGTACTGTTTTGGAGTTCACCATCATTGTTCGGTGTTACTTGGAATGTTAGTACGACACTTTTTTGGTGACACTCATCACTTAAATTTTACATTTTTTTTTTGTCAATATCGAAAGCATTTAAAATTTTTCTGTGTGAGGTCTCGAAGCTTGTTTAGTTGCTATTTATGTTCAATCGGGAATATGAATTTCTCTTCATACCTTTAAAAATTTACTGAGCAAATTGATTTAATGAAATTTGAGCTTTTTTTTATCATTTCGAAATAAAATGAATCAGCTATTGAAATATTTAAATTAACAAGTGAAATATGATCTAAATATATCTCTAATTTATATGTTTCAGCTCAGTTTTTAGATTTTTATGACTCATTTAAAACCTAAATATACACCAAGAAAGTTTTTATCTTGAAAGTACAAACGATTATCAAAATAAGGATAATCTTCTAAAGATTATCTTAAATGATTTGGTATGACGTATTTTTCAGATCATCTTAAATGATTTGGCATTATCATTATCAGACGTTACTGATATAAATCATTTCCCTCAATATTTAGTTATTTAATCGGCAAAACTATTTATCATATTTAACATTGTTAGTAATTTCATTAACAATAAAAATTATAAATCTTTCCTCTTTACCACTTTACTTCTCAATTTAAAATATGACAGTTCATTTTTTGATAAATTCAAAAACCAAAAGATAATGGTGAATGTTCTGCGGATGATAAAGTGATAAAGATGATTTATTGTAAAATGATTTTGAAAAAAAAAAAAAAAAAGCACAAAATTATTATTACAGATTTCCACCTCAATGACTGAAGGTGGTGGTAAACGTTCGGATGATGAAGGTGATGATTTACTGTGGAACGATTTTGAGGGTTGTGCTCAATCGGTTACACTCCTGTATCGGAATCCATCATGGAAGGCAATGCAAACAGCTGCAGCATCCACTACTCAACTTTATAAAAGTGGTATTGAACATAAGAAAAAAGCATATGATCGAGGTATGTTATCATTTTTCCTACAAATCAAGTT
Organism: Mansonella ozzardi; assembly: GCA_029876185.1. Classification (NCBI taxonomy): domain Eukaryota; kingdom Metazoa; phylum Nematoda; class Chromadorea; order Rhabditida; family Onchocercidae; genus Mansonella; species Mansonella ozzardi. The sequence goes on along the minus strand of JARVGP010000689.1, from coordinate 6,854 downwards.
TTTGAGACTTTCGTTATGCTGATATTGTAACATAGCAGCAAGTTAGAGATAGTCGTAAGTAATAGCTTGCTGATAAGAACTGATTGTAAGTAATAGCCTACTGATAAAAGCTAATTGTAAGAACTGTTTAATGTACCATTTTTCGATTGTTTCGTACATTCATTTTTATAAAATCATTGAAGATAAAAAGGGAAATAAACAGGAAGAAAAATTGATTTCCTATCGGATATAAATTATTTGAAAAGGATATCTTCCAATTTTTGAAATCTTTTATCAAAAATTGCTATTGTTTAGTGTCGCATGAAGATTTTATAGCAATATAAGGTACTGCGAAATATATCAACATATTTTGGTGTCTCTTCGGAGCAGTGAAGATGATCCCATCTACGGGAAAAAGCAGCATTCTGAAATTGATGGATACAGCCAAAAAATATGAACTCATGCAAATTAGTCTGTTATTATCGACTATCCTTTAGATGAAAATTTAATTGTTATATGTCAGATATTTGACATTCAAAAGAGAATATTATAGCACGTGCAATACGTAGTAAATTAGTGGAATCAGTTTTGATTAATTCAAACTTGATGGGATAAGTAATGCATGACATTTATTTTCAGGTTTTATAGCGGGTAGACAAACTCTTGCACGTGAAATTTATGCCTTGCGTCGTTATAATGGAGTTTCTGTTGATGATGTCTGGAAATTATTGTCAAAAATTGTTTGTGCTGCGGAATACGGGTATTCTTCGCGGAGTCCAACTCCGGAACAAACTGATAGTCCGGCAGTTTCATTCTTTCAGCAAGTTGGTAATTTTTTCTTGCTGTCTGAAACATATTGCTTATTGCTGATTCCTATCCTCTGTTAACAGAAATTATACTAATTTCAGGCACTATGTATCCCTGCTAATGTAACCTGTCCACAGCGTGATAGCGAATTGAACACTTTCCTATCGCGTCAAGTACATCGAAGGCGTAAACGGCGTCATTCACCGACGGAGTTTCCTTACAAAAAGATCTTCCGCTCATAATAATGCTTTCCTTGTCTGCGGACTAGTGTTTGTGATCATTTTCTTTTGAAAATGCTTCCTTTTTCGTCTTCATCATCATTTTTCTTAATATTTTACTGGTCGATTTCTCTGGAAAATCCTTGTTGGGAGTAATAATTAAGGGGAGTTTGATAGAAAAGCAAAAATCGGGAATGAATTATAAGAATCATATTTTTTGTGTTCCATTTCGGGAATTTGAAGAAGATAATGAATCCATCTGAGCAGAGAAATGGATGAGGGAATGGTATATGCTCATCGGTGAATGTATTAGTCGGTGAATATATTAATCGGTGAAGATACTACTCGGTGAATATATTAGTCAGTGAAGATATTACTCGGTGAATATATTAGTCAGTGAAGATATTACTCGGTGAATATATTAGTCAGTGAAGATA